>VUJU01000285.1:7910-110111 GCA_009835225.1 Aphis craccivora | reverse complement strand
TCATTATAATTCATTCCATACACGGATATTCCCATAATATTGTGGCTCTGTGGTGCATTCACATATTTAGCACCCCCTATTTTAGAGGTCTAGTTGCGCCTATGCCTACCTATCATTGGATTCAAATTTAACCCTCCTACAATATATAATAGTGGTCCACACGGCACCTAATGTACAGCAGAGCGGTATCCACTTGCCCGCTTTTTTTTGTATTTCTATTACTTATATATGCATTTTTTTAACATTAAAATTTAACCCTTTGCCGACCAACGGGACTTTGAGTCCGCTGTGTATTTTATCCATTTAAACATAGGTAAAATAAATTAAGTGCTATCTGATCATAGTGACTTATAAGCATAGATAATACATGTATTATCTATGCTTATAAGTCACTCCATTTTTAATCAATTAAGTTCCCGAAAATTTTCTGTGAAATCAATAGATGGCGTTAAATATATTACATAATAAAATAAATATGGTTTAGCCACAGAATAGAATATGACGAAAAAAATAATAATATGACGGAGTCGCCACCTACCTACTCTTTTACGACAAATCATATATAAGGGAGAGGGAGACCGAGACAAGAGCTCGGCAGACGGTTAGGGATTTCTATATTCTATGACACTCAGAGGTCGGTCGTAACACCACTCACCATCTTATTATGTATAAATTAATCTTAAGCTTATAACAACTGTATTCGTGCAAGAAATATTTTAATAAACGTTAACTTATACTTAAACAACCCGACCTAGTCGTAACGCAACAGTAAAATCAATCTGCTCTGAATTTAAATTAATTAAAGAAACTGAATTTATAAATGCATACAAATATGTTAGGTAAAATCTGATTATTTATACTTTACTATTTTTAATTTTAAACTTGCTACAAATTTACCACCTTAACGCATTAGATATATTTGAGGTTAGTAAAATATAATTTATACAAAATTGTATTATTTTTGAAGACAGAATACAGATAATAAAGTTTCAGACTAAAATATTGAAAAACGGAGATCAATAGAATATTACCTTCTATTAGTAAAAAAATTAACAAATTAGGTTGATTCTACAGAACAGGATCCCTTTTACCGTAGTGTATTTTTGCGTATAAAATCGCATTGGCACCGGGTGCCTTAAGCAATTTTTTAACATGGTTACCACTTGCCACCATTATTTAAGCACTTATAATAATGGAGTACTAGTTTTTGTATTCATTTATCATAGAAAGATACTTGTGATTGTTAACAACTTCTTTCATTTCATTATTGTTGTTGAAGTTTTGACCACCAAGAAATGATTTTATGTGTAAAAAAAAAATGAAAATCTCTCGGTCTATTTTTTTCATAGATGTCCTGTATTGGCTGTAAGGAGGATAATCAAACTGTTCCCATACTAAATTCACAAGAATTTAAAGTAAAAAAAGGAACTTTTTTTCTGGATTAACCTTGTACTAATTAGTATTGTAATTTACAAAAATTCTTACTTGAGCACAGGAAATGTAGAAATTAGCTAAAAGATGTGGAGCCTTTCCTTTGGTATAGAATGATACGATCGTTTTTAAAAATTCTGGACGCTCTTGCCAATCAAGTGTTTGTAAATAGTTTGCAGCCATAACATAAATTTCATGCTGTCTAGATACATTAGCATAAAATATAATTTTTTCTGTGTCTCCAGATTTTAACAATGCTTTCATGGCTTTTATCTAAACATAATTTAAAATAAAAATTATTTGTATTTTCTAAAAAAAAATTTTCATAAGAATCTGAGTGAAAAACTGAAAATAAAGTAATTGCTAACAGTTATGTTTTTATTTTGATACAAAAAGAATTTGAAAGTATTAAAATTGTGAAAAAGATGAAAATATAACATTACTACTATTTATGGTACTTATCGGTTATTGTGACTACCTAACCAAATAACTGTAACCTTGAGGGCATTTATTGGTAAATGATGGAATGTTTTTTAATTAAAGTTAAAGATAGGACTGCACTTTAACTTATATAGACAATAAAAGAACATAAACCAATAACATTTTCAAGTACATTTTCAAAGGGAATTAGGGACTAGTATTGTCACTCGTTCTAACATTGAACATGAAAATATCCCTTAATTTGCTATGCATTACCACTTAAGATAGGTCACAGGGTTAAAAAACGATGCCTATAATTTTGCTAACAACGGTTAATATTTTTTTTTAATTATGTCGTATAAAGAAAGGTAGTCGGGATAACTGATAAGTACCTTATTTATTTTAGACTACCATACTTCCATATTATAATAAAACATAAAACATTTTCACAAAAGTGTAAGTAGGTACATAAATAAACAACATACCTTCTGTCCAGCTTGGGTGAATTTTTTTGCTGCTATATGGTAGCTTGCTTGCATTAAAGCACAATCAGCTAGTTTCTCTAATATAACTGTACGCTTTACATGATCAGATGGAGGAGTTAGACGATCTCCAAGTGCTTCAGTAATGATTACTTTATGCTCTTGACATTGTTCCACAGCTTCTTCGAACTAAAATTAACTTAATATTAAGAAATTATTAAGTAAATAATCTAAATAAACTAGAAATACTTTGTTAGCCATTGCTAATAAATTAACTGCATTGTCATAATGCCCTTGACTCATAAAAAAATTTGAACATTTTAATAACAAACTTGAATCATCTTCTATGTCTAGTTCTTGAGACATTGTAACGATTGCATCATAATTTTTATATCTAAAATTAAAATTAAGTTTATATTAACACATAATATATAGTATATAATTAATGAAACTTACAAATGTTGTTAACAAATTTATAAAAAATGTAACAACAGACTAGGCTAATTACATTAGAAATAAAATTCCAAAAATTATGCCAGAAAAACAGATAAATATTTAAACTATTTACCTAAATGCCAAATCAATAGCTTTATGTAAATAACCTGCTTGGTGATATAGTATAACTGATTTATCAGGTGAAATTTCTTCAAAATACTCAGCTACACCCAGTTTTTCTCTGTCGTCTGCTAATAAAGCAATATTCCAAAGATGATTGTCAAAAAATTGCTCCTAAAACCAAAAATAAAATATTTTATTTTAATTATTTTTTGATATATCAATATTAAACTGAAAAGTAATATAGCAATATTTTAATGAGGGTTCTTATAATTATATTATATTATATATATCAGGCTGGCCAAACTTTTTTTGGTCACAATCTATTAAAAATATACTTCACTTTTGAGGATCGACTTCCATAGAATTTTTTTTTTTTATCATTGAATAACTATAATTATTAAGTAACGTATAGGACACGTGGCCCTAAAAATAAATTCTTAAAAGATCGACTTTGAAATTATCCGTGATCGACTGTTATATATAATATAAAATTATATATTATTATTATATTATAATTCTTATAATGTAGGCATAGCAACTTACTTTACACAAACGAATTGCATTTACATAAGCTGTGGCATCAACATACATTTTTATAGCATCTTCATATAGTCCTTGCATTTCATATGATCTAGCAAGATGACAACAAGCAGCTTTATTACTGGTGTTCATACAAATCTGAGCCGCTTGCTCCACATGACCAAGATAACAGAGTATGCGAACAGTAGATAAATCATCATTTGCTTGTTGATAATATTTAATTGCACCATCCATATCACCATTACCTTCTAAATACTGAGCCCACCATTTCAATAAAAGTCTAAAAATGAATTAATTTAATAGATAGTTTTCAAATTTTTTGAATGAACTTACACATTTTTATTTTTGATTATGTAATTTTCTAAAGTGACTGGATCATCTAATAACATCTTTGGTATAGTAAGACTATGTGTTTCTGACTTGCAGTACATAGCAGCTGCCCCAGCTACATCACCTTTATTTTCCAAATTACGTCCTACATTATAATATGTATTTCTAAGATGTATACGATCTTTTGTCTCGGCCACATCTAAAGATGCTGTTATTAGATTTCTTGCTCTATAGAATCTATTTAGAAGATCATACCGATTACAACATTTGTATAATTCTTCAGCTTCATCCTGGAAAAATAAATTTTAAATAAGATTAGTAAAAAAAAATAAGAATAATCCTCCAAAATACCAATAAGAAAAACTGATACTTACATACATTCCTAGATGCACAGCAAGACAAGCTACTCTTGCAGCTAGCTCAGGTTCTGTATTTATTGAACGCAAAATGGCTAATCCTCTACAATCATTCATATGACCTAGACATATTTCAGCTACATCTAGACGTTTTGATTTTACACACATTTTAGCCAAACTTGTCCAGACAGCAGGACTGTACAGAAGATAAAATATAAATATTTGTACCTAGTAAAAATATTATGAAGTACATGATGTATATAATATTTGCCTTTTAATGTTGGCGATAAAATTAAAAGCTAGGTCTAAGTCTCCAAGACATAAATTATAACCAAAGTTTATAATAGCTGCTCGAATATCAGAATTACAATCTTCAATTCCTTCAAATTCCTTCATTAGATTACGCTTGACTCGAGTTTTCTATAAAATTAACAAAATTTTAATTCATAGAAAATACATAAATATTATTTTATTTACTGTATTTGTATTGTGTTTGAATAATGTTATGTAATACGGAGCATCAAGTCCTAATATTGCACAAAATTGATCAGGACAATGTATAATATCTTGAATTTTAAAACCTTTTTGTTCAATAAAGAACATACTAAGTATGACCTTAAGAAATAAAAATAATTTTTTTTTAATGAGTTACAGAAATAATAATAAAACATACAGAGGAACCAATCATTTTTTTTTTCTTTTGTTTATTTGATAATGTATATAAACTTGGTCTTAATAGTTGATTTTCTGCTTTTTCAATACTTTTAGCTTCACAAAATAATAAATTTGGCTCATTTGTATCCCAATAATGGGAAACAATAAACCTTGTATCATTATATTGTCTACAAAAATAGGTTAAATTATTTTAATATATAATTCATTTTATATACATTTCTATACAAATCAGTATACTACATACATTTCATCAACATCTAAACCTTTTTCAAAATGTTTCACATATATTGTATCTAAATCTCGATCCCAAACATATAATCGTGGCATTGGTACTAAATTTAAGTTTGCTGCAGTAAATGACACTTTTGTACCATTACTATTTAAACGTAACTGAATAGCTTCACCATAATCATCTATGTTTAAGGTTATATCTTTAGGTTTACACATTAATTTTGCTTCTCTTAAGTAAAAAACAAAAAAAGCAAAATATAATATACTATTATTTTAATTTATAAAATAAATTACCTTCTATTTAAATCCCAAATATGAACAACTCCAGATAATGTGATAGCTGCTAAATAGCAAGTATTTAAAGTAAGGCAGACTATTGGTGCTTCAACATCCAATGTCTGTTTAATAGTACCCTGAAATGTTCTTATTTGTAATTTTCCACAATTTTCAGCAACAATTACAATTCTATCAAAAATACATGCTTCTTGCACATCACAATTGAACGTTCCTACTACTGCAGGCATTTCTTTAGATTGAATTTTATAAACCGATATTAATTTACCTTTAATATTTTAAAATAAAATTGATAAATAAAAAAAAAAGTTCATAAGTTTCTATATTTATTACCATTCCATAAACATATATGTTCTTTGTTCAAAGCAAAACCTATAACTTGTAAATTAGAGTTAAAATTAAATGATTCATTTATACTAGGGAAAAACACATTAAGATCATTTGCTGAAGTCTGTACAATAGCTACGTCTTCTTTATAAATTGCCAACAATGAATGTTCATGTAAAATATAAATACCATTCATTGCATGCACCGCTAAATTTAATGGACTCCAAATACAGTATTTTATGGTATCCGAAATTTTACAAGAACCATGAATATTCCATTGGTCTGTAGTTTCTTCTTCAAAACGCCAAATAATAATATTACCAACATTTGTTGCCCCACACAATAATCCTAAATAATAAAAATTACAATAATAATAAAATAAAATGGGAGGTTAAATGGTTAGCACTCTGCTATATAGTAAGTCGGAGTGGAACTCAGACATACAGTAGGTCATTATAATGGATGTGTTAAATTTGAATGCAATGATAGATATCATTATATACGAAAAACAATTCTGAACGATGATGATTTGTCAGCCTAGAATGTATATTTTTCACTTGGGGGTGAAAAAGGTGGTTTATGTTTTAATGACACCTGATTACCTTAAAATTAAATCATGTATAGAAAATTCTAATTTAAACAACTGATATATGTTTCAAGTTACTACAACTAGTAATTTTTAACTATAACAAAAATCTAAAATTATTTAATAGTAAATTATTATTTATGCAAGAATTTTTGATTTCGTAAAAATGCAAACTTTAGATAGCAATTTTGTTAGCTGGTCAATGCTCCAGGGGCGCCCGCAGAAAATCAGCTCAGTGGGTGCTAAATTAAATGCATGTTATATATTATTCACATTTCACACACTTGCAACAAAATTATGTTGTTTTGGTTGAACTAAGATGATCAAAAATATTATTTATGCAATATAGGTAATTCACTAATACGGGCTTTTATGAAAATAAATAAATATTATGAAATAATATTATGAATCTCATGTGCATAATGATTTTTTTGTTTATCTGCAACGCTCCTTAACTTCTTTAATAATTATTGTAAACCAAACTTGAAACATTTTGTATTAAATTTTAAGTTCTAAGCTTCTTATACAAATTTTTATTTACAAAATAATTTGCAAATATTCATGATTTCTATAAATTTTGTGAATATTTAAACTTCCAGTGCTAATAAAAAAAAAAAAATGTCCCTATATATTCTTATAATTTTTGAATCATTATAAGACTAACTCATGAGGATTTTGTATTACTTTTTCAATTATTTTGAGTCAAAAACATTTTATAGACATTTATAAATACGTATAAAAACGAATAACCAAAATATTTTGAATATTAAATTACGTAAAGAAAATTCCAATTTAAATAACTGGTGAAAGTTTCAAGTAGCTACTACTTATAATTAAGTGTTGAATAATAAAACAAATTTTGAATTGTTTGAAGATAAATCATAATTGTGTATCCAAGACACACACACAAAAAAAAAAAATCATCATTGTAGAATCAATACATTCATTATTCCATTTAGAAACTAAAAATAGTAAATATAATAAAATTATAGCTACATAAAAAATAATAATTACCTTTTTCGACTGAGTAAGAAATATTTACAAATGTTTGTTTAGGAAATGAGGACGTATAAGAGATTGGTGCAGTTAATACATAACTATTGCCAGATTCAATATCCCAGAAACGAATAGATACATCATTTGTTGTACATGCTAATAAAGATGGACCTGCCCAAATGATACACAAATCTTCTTTCAATCCATTTAATTTAACCTAGATCATGAATATTTTACAAACAATTACTTATAATTAAATTAGGTAGTTAACTCATAATAAAACATAAAATTAGGGAAATCAAAGAATTTAATATATCATTAAAATCAGTTAGTAACAGTGATCATGTGGTTATATATAATTGCAATTAATTGTAATAAATCATATAAACTAACCTTTGAAACTTCACTTAGAGAACCATTTTTATTACATTTATAATAAGCTACAGTTAAGTCCTTGCATACTAAAATACAAACGTCTTTTGAATCGTGACATAAAATTCTTATAATTACTGATTTAGGTAAAAGAACAATGCTAAATTCTCCATCTTCATCAAAATAATATAGTTCTACAAAAAAAACTTTTGACTTAATAACTTATAACTTATAAATTGATATTTAAAATATTTACCTGACACTGTAGCACAATAAAATGTTATATTATCTGAAGTTACAGTTTGTGGGCCATGAGATGTAGTTGTACGAGGTCGCCAAGAACTGAAAATATCTAAAGCACTTTGGTCACCAGCTACTGCCATTTTGGCTAAATTAGAAATATCTGTTGCAGCTTTTCCAGCTCTAAATGAAATATTATTAGTTAAATTGGCCCCAATATTTGATTTAAATGACATTTTTAGTAATCCTCGACTATCAGACTTCCATCCAATAATGATACCAGTCTAATATAACAAACAAGATTACTAGTGAAATTATTAATATTAATTTTAAAGAAAATATTTTATTTGAATTCAATTCTTCTTAACCTGATCGCCAGTTACTAAACATCCACCTAGTGAAGACCATTTAGAAAATATAATAGTTTCTTCATGTACAGAGTCTAAAGCAGTTATTAAGCCACCATTCCATATATATATTTGTCCAGAATTTGTACCAATAGCTAAGGTACGCTGAGTGGGATGCCAGCAAAAGGAAGTTATGAGACCCTTACAAATATTTGGTCCAGAGTTGTCCAAATCTTCACCCTAAGAATAATAATAAGAAAAATACTACACAATGAAACTGCTATAGACTATAGTTACTCACTAATTCATCACAAATAAGAATTTGTGCTTCGTCATTTTCAGTATAAGATAATATCGCCAACAAACCAAGTTGTCGGTGATAACTAATGCCAGTAGTTGTATAATTCTGATTAGTTTTTACTTTGTATTCAAGATACGAACTCATTTCAATAAATTTAAGAAAAAAATCAAATGTCTTAAAGATAAGTATCAGTATAATAGCTATAGCAACCAAGTTACATAAACAAAATGATTTATACAAACATGGCCATTAAATATAATGTACAGCTATAACAACAATTAAATATGATACATCAAGTATGAAAAATTAATTTTACTAATGTTTCAATACAATTTTTTACAGTATTAAAAAATTAATAATCAATAATGAAAAACTAAAGTAACTTCTAGCACTGCCAATATTACTGATTACTGAATAATTTAAAATCACAAATTTCTAATTTAGAAATTAGGAAACAGGAGTTAGGAGTTAGGAACATATCAGAGTTTCTGGATAATAAAATCATTAAAATCATAATAAAAAATAATTAAAATTTGGATCATAAAAATATTATAATTCAAATTTGTTTTCATACATTACAATGAATAATGGAGGGGATAATAGGTAATACAGTGACACCAACAAGTCATAATAAAAAAACACAAGGCTGATAAATGATAATTAAATAGATTAAACAATTTATTACTTCCAGTTTCAAATAAATATATAGCTTACATTATTTTAAATCATAAAATTATATTTTTATTATTGTAAGCTTTTCATATGCTGTTTTATAAATTGATCGAGTTTAAATTTAAACAATTCACTCTCAATAGGTTGTCCCATTTCACATTCCGTATTTTTTACTACATACTCCACATAAATCTGCAAAATAAAATAATTAAATTTCAAATTTCTTTCAATTACATGTAATTATTTATACTTGATAAAAATTTAAACAATAGTTATGTCCTTATTACTTAATTTTTGCAGATGATACATATCATATATTAAGTTTTGCTTAAAATAATTATGTAAATTATCCTACATAATATACAACTCTTACCAACTTTTTATAAAATTGGTTATAATTTTATTAACAATTATTTGAATTATTAATTGTAAGTCTTACTTCTTTATATAATTGGTGTAATAAATCTCTGACATTTTTCACTGTGACGTCGGTATTTAAAATAAATTTTACACCAGTTAAAGACTCATAATAATGTAATGCATATTTACTAGTCTTGTAACACAAAAATCCACGTTTAGGGTCAAGTGGTGATATTTTAGAAACAAATGACTTGATAGAAAATAACATACCATACATCAATTTGGCTTCCTATAACATGGATAAAATATATATATTTAAATTTAATCAGATAAAATTGAAAAATGCAAAATATACTTCTTCACTGCTCATTCCCGATTGTTTAAGACGATTCCAGTTTGTATGATATAATAATGTACCCATTCGATCAAAAATATAGATGTTGTAGATAGTCATGGTTATATAAGATGTTTTATTTATTTTTCACATTTTAAAATGTACATTAAATTATGCAAGTAAAGAATCATAAAAATGTTTATTTTTCTATAGAAAATTTAAAAACTTGAAAGATTTAAAATTTAAATAGCATATACATTTATTTTGTATTTTATAATTTTTGAAAAGTAGAGATGCTTGAGCCCCGAGGTTGTATTTACTATATTATTTATTTAGTAATAATATCTATTATCTGATATTCTGATACTGATAAAAATGTGTTACCCACGATTATATATAGAGTATTAATGATAAATTATCATACTTATCATAGATAAAAGAAAAATCCACACCATGATATTAGTATATATCTGTGATTATATTATATATCTATTATCATGGTTCAATTGAACTATAAAAATCGTTAACGAACGAATGAACGATACATTTTTATAGTCTATTCTCTACTTAGTAGTTAGACTAGGTAGTACTTAAGATGATTACCGAAACTGAAACGCCGGACGATGCCCCGAAAAAAGCACTAATTTACATTTGTGGAGGTAATTACAAAAATTCGTTATACTCGCTGTTTGGACTACAACTTTCATCTGTTGATATTGTACTGACTAAACATGATAATTTCGTTTTTAATTATTTGATTTTTTTTTTTGTTTCTGTACACGATCAATGACAGCGTGCCAGGCTGAAAACGAAATGAAACCTAAAGACCCCATCCGATGCAGAGAGTGTGGTTACCGAATCATGTACAAGAAACGAACAAAACGATGTATCCTTTTTAAATAATTATAAACAGTTAAATACATTTGATTGTGTTTGCTTAAATACTGTAACTGAGAATAGAATAGGGTAAAGAAGATGTTATATCCAAATGTGTTGTCTCCATCTTAAGAAATATAGAACAGTAAATTTTATGACTTAATGTAATAAATTAGTCAGCAGTTCCCAAAGCATGTTAGTATGATATACAAGATAAAAGTAAAACTAAAGGTAGTTGCCTATTTCTTGATAATGGGTAATAGTATGCTAGTTTAACTATTATCAAACATTGTGTATTCACTTTTTATAATATTAGTTATCAACTCGGATGTAGCTCTCAATTATATTATACTTTTAAATAGAACATTGCATTCCAACTAACATACAATAACCCAAGTATTAATAATGATTGAAACCCAAGTCTTTGCTTAATTATTAATGTTCTATGTTTGAACATACAAATATATCCAGTACCCTAAAACTATAAAAATGTGTTTAAAGTAAATGATTTTGGTATATTAGTTTACTGTTCTCGGGTATTAAATATAATAAATAAAAAAAATAAATATTTTTTCCTAATCATATAAATAGTGTATAAGAAAAATGAATGCACAAATTATGATTTAAATTGTATTTGTTTTCCTAGGTACTTAATATATATTTTTTTGATTCTTAATTAATTAATGTTAAATGATTTTATAGTTTACTTTACTCATAACATTTG
This sequence comes from Aphis craccivora, assembly GCA_009835225.1. Lineage (NCBI taxonomy): Eukaryota > Metazoa > Arthropoda > Insecta > Hemiptera > Aphididae > Aphis > Aphis craccivora. The sequence goes on along the minus strand of VUJU01000285.1, from coordinate 98,659 downwards.
ATACAAACTAATAATACCTCTTTTTAATTTTAATTGTAAAACTGTATGTGCTTAACAGGTTAACACACATTTTTAGTGTAGCAATAACATTTACTGTTTATATTATAATTTCAAATGTATAACTATAACCATTTATTTTTAAATAATTTATTTTAAAATAAGTTTCATGCCTTGGATAACTTACTCAGAATTTAATTCATAAATTTGTTATTGTAGCATTTACAAACATTATAAATTATTGAGCTCATAAATACTAAAAGGCGAAAGCTGTATTTTATACGTTTAAAGTTGAAAATGATTGGTTTTCCATTATGCTTACCTGTTAGTATTTTTTTTTTTTATTCTGCTTACACTTTATGAATACTTAATATTATAAATAAATTATTGGCTATTGATTTATATGCCCTTGTCTCTATAAAATATTTTCTAATTATATTATTAATGGTTTGCTATTAAGATAATTAATTATTTAATAGTATAAAATGTTTAAAAAATATATATTTATTTAAATTATAAAATCTGAAAGTTCTTTGTAAAATGGACATATTATCGAATGTTTATTTTATTTCAATATAAAAATTTGGGAATGTATTATTAATACACTATTTAAATCAATTAAATATAACATATTATTTACTAAAACTAAATTCAATTATTTATTCAGTATAATTATTTAAATTACGCATGTATAATATACCTAAAATAATATTTTGCTCTCAATTCTATAATAGTTCATTTTTGCTATTTAATAATTTCTCAATTATAATAAAATAATAATTAATAATTAAAACTATAGATTAATATAAATATTCAGGTTATTGATTTTACTCATATATTTGTTATTATTTTTATAGATCATTTACTTTTTGTATAAATACTAATGTGGGTTATTTTCTTGCTGTTCCGTTGTCATTGATATTTAAACTAATCTAATAAACGGTTAAAACATTAAATAATTATATAGCAACATCTTTAAACACTGGTACTGTATTTTGAATAGAAAATACTATTATATTATATAAATTGTATTGTAATTATTATTTGATCTAAACACTTAAGTAAACCTTCCTTAATCAAATTTTTCAGTGGTTGTTTTTAATGCTCGATGAACATTTTTCAGCAATATGAAGTGTAATTCATTTTCTTAAATAATCTTTTTTGAATTATATGTACTTTAAGCAATAAATGAACCTTAAATGAAGGAAAACCATATCAGAATAAATGTGTTTTTTAATCGAGTTAGAAACTTTAAATTAGTTACACAGGTATTTAAATAATGAAAACTTTTTTTTATAGATTTTGTAATATAATTTTTTGAATATTATATTGTTATTTTATTTGATGGTGTAAAAATTAAAATACATAGATAGACAAGTATTGTATTGTGCTATTGTCAGTTTTATACAATTTCATTTCTACATGACTGTATGTCTGTATCTAGATACTATAATTTATTTACAATTTATTTTGCTGTAATATGTTTTATCAAATAAGCTAAACAGGCCGGGTTTATAAGTAACTACATTATGCAGGGACTATGGTAAAATTGATGTCTACACCACTTTTCATGTAAATAGGTACTGTTATAGTGTTATATAGTTGAAATAACTATAATAGTTTGTGCCACTGACCACTAGTTTTGTTTTAGATAACATTTTTCTATTAAAATTATTATAATAACAAGTAATATAATATAATACCATTTATGGTTTAAATGTTTGATCATTATTTTCTGCTTTGAGCTGTTGATCTATGACCATAATAGTACCTATTAAAATAAATTTTTGAAATTTTTTTTTATACCCATACATATTTTCAACATTGACTGCATCCTTGTGATTAAGGACAAATAAAATGTACTGTCATGAATATTACATGTGTGCTTAAATTTTTTTTAATTTTCGAAGGAATCAAAATTAAGACGTGTCCAAAAAATTGTAGGGACTAGTGTTATGCGGCTTTGTGTAGGTTACATAACATAGATATGTACCTGATATTGCTATACCTAGTGAAAATATGTACCTAGGTATGTATTTCATATTTTTATTGTCATCGTGCAAGTCAATTGCATAAATGCAAAATAACGAATAGATGCGTGATAATGTTATTCATTTTTATAATATTATTATTATTATTATTATCTCCGTTCTACATAGCAGCTACAGGCATGGCTAAATATATATTATATTATATTATATTACATTTAGCCATGGCTGCAGGCTGCAGCGACACTCACAACCATGGTTTAAGATATATATTAAACCGTGCTCACAACACAACACAGTCAACAGCGCGACTGCGTGAGTCCACGTCCGGTGTTTAAATTTTACACAATATTTTTTAATAAATTGGTACTCGTAACTGCTAAATAGTCATGATAGCTATCTAGTATCTAGTATAGGTAGGTACTAGCCACTAGGTACTCGTCATTGGGTTTTTTATTGTGGTCGGGAGTAGACAGCGGAGGAATGAGCCATGAGGACAAGAATGAAGAGACGTCAAGTCAGTATCTTATCGTAGGTAGATACCTATTTCGGGCACGGGAATATGATTGGAATTTAAGAGGTACACCAGAAAATAATGCAATAATTATGATTATAATAATTTACATTTCTATAGTTTCTACCATATTATTAAATTATTATTTATTATCAGTCATCGGAGATCGGACTGTTTGTAAAATATAAATCGATAAATGCTTTTAATGCCTACATTAGCCTCGGATGTTACTATGGTATATGGTAGGTTAGTCGTACTTCCTAATAATATAATATCGTACTATTTTTGTTATAGTATATTATGTATAATCCAAATCTAAGGGCTGAATTGTTGCGAAAAAAATGATACCCGCGTTGCCACTCGATCATTTTCCTCGCCCGGACATTAAAATCGAAAATATTCTCCGATTTGTTGTGTAAAATCGCCTTAGAATTACCGATAAAATTTTTACTACGCATTCGTTGTTGACTGTCATATAATGTATTACGTGATGAGCATTATTGAGCGTGCAATGTCTACGTTATATTTGTCATATAATCGCAAACTTTAGACAATATCTTCTAAAATAAGTTTCCGGTAAAAAATTACATTATTAGAATTACTGATTATTTAAGTCGCTTAAAAAAAAACAAATTGAAAGTCGTAAGGGGGTTGGTAAAGTGCATTTTAGCCATTAGGTACTTTCTAAGTTAAATAAGAAAATTATTTTATGCTTCGCTTCAGTTCCGTCTTTACCCTATGGGCACGTGCTTAGGGCCCCCAGGCAATGGGGGCCCCGAATAATCGAAATTAAAATTTTAAATTATAAACTGTAACGTATTTATATTTAATACGTATTTAATACGACTATCTATAAAAATATAATTCTAAATTCTGTAAAATAGTTTTTAATTAATAAAGTAATCATATTAAATAACTTTATGTTTTTATACAACTTGTGTATGCCTGCTAAAAGGGCCCTGTAAGCTCGAGTTGCCCCCCATGGGCCCCTGCAAAACTTAAGACGGCCCTGCTTCGCTTTTATGAATTTAGTTAAATTACTAGGACACTGAATTTATATTACATTATAAAATGTTAAAGTCAAACAACAGGAAAATTAATAAATAATAAATTCGTTTTTAAATGGAATCGGACATAGATAATATAATTTATTTTATTATCTATGGATTATCGGAATCGGAAGTAAAAATTTGAAATTATCATGGATATGAAAACAATAATACATGGATGAAAAAATGATATAAATTGGGTATAAACAAACGCTTGAGAGTGGAGACAGCCATTTTGTCTAAAATTTGTACAAGTTTGATCCCTCTTTATTTAATTCATTTTATTATTTGCCAAATGCCATTGATCATTGTATGGACGTGTGGTTAATTCTACATTTCTTATTATGAGATTATATTTCGGTTTTCTATTTTGAAAAGTTCAATTTTGTCAGTAGACCAGATCGGTGTATTTTCATGAGCCGTTTTTTATTTTTGATGTGATACGGACCTCTCTTAAATATGATTAATATATATTTTTAAAGTTAAAATTTTAAATCTAAATCCAAATTTATTTCTAAATACTATATATTATAAAAGCTGCAGTTATATTAACATAAAAGGTAATGAAACTAAAATAATTTAAAGTAAAAGTTTTGTACTTAGTTAATCTTAATAATTCATAAATATTTTAAAAGAAATAGACTTCTATCAAGGTCTTTGTCCGATATGGATTGGTTTTATGGATATGGATTTTGTTTTATTGCATGTTAGATTTTTAATTATTATGAATTCATAAAGTATCAATTGATATTCAAATTTCTTGAGAATCTTGAAACATGTTCACCTTAATATTTTAATTTCTGTTTATTTTTTCTAGTGTTCATTATACAGATACAATGAATCAGCAGCAACAACCACCACAGCAGCAACAGCCACAACAGCAACAGCAGCAGCAACAACAACCATCATCACAACCACAAATAAATGACGACCAAAAAAGATCTAATGAACAAACTGATGAAGATGATTGTCAGTCTAATGAAGGATTTGTTGTGAAGATGCGTGGCCTACCATGGTCGGCTACAGCTGATGATATAATCAAATTTTTAAGCATATTAGGTATGTTAAAAACAAAATATAATAGTTATAATACACATATAATATTACATTAATTAGCAGACAAAAGCTGATTAAATTTTTTGCTATATTTTATATAACATCCATCCTGGCTATCAGTAACTGGCACAGATTTTGTACTGTGGTGGTGGACGACAGTGTTAATGTATGGATTAATAGTGATAATTTCTGACCATTTAAAATTTTGTAGTAGAAGTCCAGCAATGTACAAAACCTTGCTTAAATTGATGTACTCTTGTGAATAGTATACACATCATTCATACTTTTTCATAATATACTTTTACTGTAACCTAACCCCTTTTACATTCAACTTTTTTTTGTTTGTTCTCACATATTTTACTAAAATACTTTACTTAAATCATAAATAAGAAACAATAAGGACGCATCTATGATACATATTGCTGAATATTTTATTCGTTCCATAATTACATAGTTTAATGTAATATTTTTTTTGTGATAAACAATACTTAGTATTGTTCTTTGTTTTATTTTGGTTAGACATATATTTGAATTTAGTGATGTTGATCATTATATAGTAAACTATTGGTATTTGAGGCATTTCACTGAACTTGAAATATATAAATGTGTGTATAATAAATTATCAAGATTTTACAAATGGAGCCAAATGTAAAAAAACATAAATAATAAAAACATACATAAAAAAAAAAAAACCTCTATTCCTGCTTAAAAATACCTTGTTTCTCATCGTGATGATATGGGTAATAGTTTAATTCATTTATCAACGGTAAATACGCAAATAAAATAATAAATAATGATGGCTACATATACAAATTATGTATAAAAAAAAGAAAAGGAAATAATATTAGTGTTGTTGCCAAACACAAACAATAAATGTTAAATGTAAGAAAGCAGTTCTTGATTTTTTTAACTGATCGCGTGCTCACGATTAACTTAAATTGAAGATAAACTTATAATATAATATAATATATATATATATATATAATAGGTTAGATCACCAAAAAATATAGTATAACATGTTGAATTTATTGTACATTGTACCTACATAATTATTGTTAAAATTAAAAATTAAAAAATCAATTCTTTCTTTAAAACAAAAACAGCAGTCTATTTTTTAGTATGTAGCAAAATATGTTGTACCTAATAATTAGTTGAATATGTAATTATTAATATCTAAATTAATTTATCGAGACCAGGATCAATATAAAATTTACTATTTTATTATTGTAGTCATAGTATGTTAAAATAAAGGTACATATTAACCAATCAGAAAATAAAACTAGTAGATGTATAAAGTTTGGGAAAAAGATGGCACTGCTTTTTCCTTAAGCCGAGGAATTTTATACGGCACCTGGTGGGGCCGAACCAAAAATGAATAAATTAAAATAAATTATAGGTAGTATTACACATAAAATGTTGATTTTAAATAAATTATTTGCATCATTAGTAAATTGCCTAATTCGACAAGTTATGTACATTAGGGGCATCATCTCATAATGAAAATGTAATTCACAAATCGCTTGCCTTGTTTTAATTACAAAATCTTTCCTAGGTATAACTTCTTTCCACTGTTGGAGTCTAGCTAGGTCTTTTGAAACAGTGAAAAAATGGTGTTTATTTACACAGGAATTGTAACCAGATTTACATCCTGACACGATGCATCTATGTCTCGTCATGTTTAGTTTATTTAATAATAATATAAAAAAATTAAAAAAATAAACTAAATTTTCACACAATAAATTTCAAATTTCAACTTGAATGTTCGTTTCACGTTTGTGTATTATTGTGATCGGTTGTTGCGATATTGTCGGGCGCACGCATATGTGGCGCTCATAGTGGAATTTTTCTGTTATGACAACGATAACCGAATCATAATTTTGTATGGATGGGATAGTAGAGTTCAGCCCCGTGGTTTTTAGTGATATAACTCATTTAATTTATATTTTTATACCTTAATTATTTAACATTTAAGTTAACTCTTATTTATATTTTAAACTTAAATTATAAATTTAGAGGTTGGTAGTTAAATTTACGCAATAGGTAGTTTCATATTTAAAATAAATTAAATGTAACCTAATCTAATCAATTTAATGTATAATATAGGTGAAGCAAAAGTTAAAGATGGAGCTGCTGGAGTACATTTGACTATGGCTAGAGAAGGAAGACCTAGTGGTGAAGCATATGTTGAAATGGAATCCGAAGAAGATCTTAAGGCTGCTCTTAAGAAAGATCGAGAGCATATGGGCAATCGTTACATTGAAGGTTAGACTTAACTATAATATTTAATAATGATTTAGTAATTAGTTTTACCGATTGATATTGTATTTAAATTATGGCTTATACTTAATTTTTGCGCTAACCACACCTATTGCAACTGCAGCTTAAGGTTACTCTTTTATGAGGCAGTATATTTTGACAAACTGGTTATTTTCATTATCTTATTGATTTTTGTCAGTTTTTCTCAATTAATAGACAATGATTGGGATATTTTTTTTCTCACAATACTTGATTGAATTAGACATGTTAAACTTAAAATTAAAGAGAAATAATTTTTCTATAACTATGTTACACACACAAAAAAAAAGTTAGTCAATATTTACTGTCCATGGACTAAGATATACAGGACTGGAATCGATAGGACTGGAGGGTTGTAGTTGAGCTGGTTCTCAAATTTTTATAATGATACAGGTGTTGACGTGTTGTAACTAGCTCATTCTGGTTGAATTTATTGGTAACATATTGAAATAAATTTATTTTTAGTAACCTTAAATATTTTATTCACTTGCCATCATACCATTGTCCGTAATATTGGTTACATCAATTTTCATAATTTGTTTTTAAAATGCCTCGTTAATGTTTGGTAATTTTGTGTTCAAGTTTTAAAGTTTGAGACTGATCATTGTGTTTGGAATCAAATTGTTAGAAAAGTAAATGGTAATACAAATCGTAAGGTAGCCTATATTTGCTGAACATTTTTCTAATGAAGATTTGATAACGATTTATAGTGGACCTAATGACCTAATGAAAAAGTAAAATCAAGCATTTTACATGATATTTTAATAATATTATGTTTAAATAAATGTAGTACTTTTAATTATAATATAATAATTAACTACCAATAAGTTAAAATACATTTGGTTGGGTTAAAGAAGGGAGCTATTCCATCAATATTTAATATACCAGTTAACAGAGTACATTAACTACTGAGTACTGAGCCATTTTAAAAAAAAAAAGAGTTGTTGGTGAACCTGTGTATAAACGAATATGTTCTATTTTTAAACTCTCAATACTAGTCGAATTCAAAAAAAGTTTACAAAATTGATTAATACTTAATGTTTATTTATAGAAAATGTTGATTATTATTTAATTTAATTAGTGATAGGTACACTTTTACTTCTAGAACAGTGATTTTCAACCTTTTTGATTCACGGTACACTATTATACATCACAAATTTTCACGGCATACTAACGCACTTGACAGCCACTACAATTTCAGCAACTTTGCCCAAAATCACTGTTTTCAATATTTAATAACATTTCTTGCGGCACACCGGTTGAGAACCACTGTAATCTAGAAACATATTTTGAAGATCACTGATAAGGTTTTTGATTCTAGACTTATGTATCATACCCTTTGTTACTGTAATATTGATAAGTGAAATTTAAATTTTGACTATGAGTTATAAAAATGTATTTTAAAATTTAACAATGTGTAAATTTTTTTTTTAGTATTTCGATCAAAACGTTCAGAAATGGAATGGGTTATTAAAAAAACTGGTTCAACACTTGACAGTGTACTTGATGATAATTGTGTTCGCTTAAGAGGTCTTCCTTTTGGGTCTACTAAGGATGATATTGTACAATTTTTCCAAGGTATACTTTTCTATTTAATTTTGTAACATATTGATTGAATTTTATTTTTTTTCTCTTGCTAATTTATGGGTTACTTATAAATTTGCTTTGTCTTGGTGATTCAATAAGATTTATATTTAAAATTAGTTTTGTGATATTTTTTTAACAGTTTTCTTTTATTTCTAACAGCAATTTCACTAGGTAAAGCTTTTAATTTATTTCAAATATAATACATTTAAGTGGTGTTAAACCAAATAATTTTTATTTTTTTATAGATTTAACCAATTTACTATGCTCTTCTAAATATAAAATAATGTTAACTAATAACCTATTTGACTATAGTTAACCATTAATAGGTTACTATTTAGAAGTAGTTGTATTGGCTGGAGTTAAAAGTAGTAACTAGCAAAATTTTCCCAAAATATAAGTTTATAGACAATTAAAAATAATTAGGTATAAACTGTTCTAATTTGTAAATATCACAAGTATATGAAATAACAACAATCAAATGATCTTAATGAATTGCCTTGTCTTCAAACTTTTAAAATGTTCAAATTTAATAATATTTACCTTTTTTTAATTGAACTTTTTGTGTTTTTGGTTGTGCTAATGATTGGGTTATCTATGATTGGTTGTATTGTGGGCAACAGGGTTGGAGATGACATCAGACGGTATAACCATAGCAACCGACTTCACGGGGCGGAGTACGGGGGAAGCTTTTGTACAATTTGTAGACAGAGAGAATGCAGAGAAAGCTCTGCAGAAACACAAGGAGAAAATAGGACACAGGTGGGGTGTCTTCCTTTATTAATTATCCCGGTGAAAAATTGGCGGGTAATATAATCACATGTAGTTAAACAAAGGGAGGCCGGGAGGGTAATCCTTCGCTCCTCCTTATTTGTGGTTTGTTTTTTATTTTTTATTTTTTTGTTATTATTAAATTAAATCTTAATTATTTCTACTACAAGTTACTCATAGGTATCTTAATAATTGTATTTAAGATTTTAAATCATAATACCTTATAAATTACTCATTTTTTTATGATTCTTTAGATATATTGAAATATTCCGCAGTAGTTTAGCAGAAATTCGAAATCAAGCACTGCAAAGAAGACCTAGACAAACTCCATATGACCGAATGGATCGCTTTGCTAGTAGCGGTGGCAGTGGCGGTAGTGGACGATACTTTGATATGCCCATGAGGACTGGACGTAATATGAAGTCATTTGGAAATAATGGTTATGATAATGGTGGTGATCCATGGAGTAGTGGTAGAAGTATGGGTGGACCAAGAGGAGGTGGTGGTGGCCAAGGTATGATGGGCAGTAGTAGTGGAGGTGGTGGAGGAGGATGGAATAGCAATAACTGGAATGCTCCACCTAGTAGACCATTATATGTTGTACATATGAGAGGATTACCTTTTAAAGCAAATGAGGATGATATTGCTACAGTTAGTATATTTATATATTTTTTACTATACATACATTTATTTGCTTATTATATTTTGTTAAATATTTTTAGTTTTTTGAACCATTGGAACCTGTTGATATACGCATTCTTTTCAATAATAATAATCGACCATCTGGAGAAGCAAATGTTGAATTTGGTAACAAAGAAGATGCAATGAGAGCTATGTCAAAAGTAAAATTATATTTGTTATTGATTATTAATAATTTGTAAATAATAATGAAAATAATACAATTTGAATTTGTAGGATAAGACATACATGCAACACAGATACATTGAACTATTTATGGATGGACCAGTAGGAGGTGGTCCAGGTTCTGGTGGTAATAACTTTAGTATGGATGACATGGGACCACCAAATTCAGGCAACGGTGGAAACTTTGGCGGATTTGGAAACAATTCATTTGGCGGCAATAGTAGTGGTGGTGGCGGGGGAAATTCTTTTGGAAACAACTCATTTTCTCGGCGTAATGATAATTCTGGTCCTCCTAATTCATTTTTTTCAAATAATATGGGTGGAGGTGGATATCCAAGACCTTCTGGACCAAGAAATATGTCAGGACCTGGCCCCAAATTCAATCCTTTTTAAAACTGATGATAAATATTATTAAAATTAATTGTTTGACTTTAAAGTATTATCATATGTTTGCGGCAGATTGATATTTTTTTTTTTATTTCTTTAACTAATAATATAATTATGATTATGTTCTTTATATCTAAGTACTAACTTATGTTAGTTTTACCATTGAAGTGTTATTTAATTTTGACTACCTAATTAATGGTGAATTCACATAGAATGATTTTGTAATATAATTAATTTTGAAAAATATGAGGACACACTTAATTTGTCACAACATTTTAGGGCATATGTTGTAACATAAGTTTCCTATTCTAGTATAAGGTAATTTTATGTTGTTAAATCTAAAAACTAAATTACTTGAAATGAAAATTGCTAGGAAACTTTATTTTAATGTTAATAAAGACAACCTTTTTTTTAAATACATTGCAACTCGTGTTTTTCATAACAACTATTTTTTAATGTATACATTAAGGAAACAATTTTATATATTAATTAATATTAGTATTTGTAATGAAGCTTCTTAAAAATAAATGATAACATTTTTTAAGTGTAGTTTATAATTCACAAAACGCTACTAATTAAGGATAAACGTATTAAAAAAAACAATGTTGATATAAGATACACCATTATCTAGAATCTTGAAAAAAATAAATTCTTAATGAGAAGCTTATGGGGATTATATTTGTATAATTGTGATTATATGATTTTATTGATAAAATTAGAATACCACTATAGGTGTAGACTGGCTAATTGGGACTTCTAAATCCTGCTCCTTTTTATTGCAGTGTTGTACATTTTTTTAAATTATTAAATTAATGCCCAAGTGCTGTCCCATTTAATATTTTTTTTGTCAATCCGTTCTTGAGCTTTCACACCACAGCTGGATGTTAAATTTATGTTCGGACACCCTACAATGACATAATTTGATCATGTTTCTTTGGGAGAGGAGGATGAATTGTTTTAACATTTTACCTATTCGTTTATCTGCAATAAAATAAATTTTGACTACTCGATAGTTTATTATTGTATCACATTAAGGGCCGTTCTTACAATTTCCGGTTTAAGTTTTTAATTTACGGACACTTAACCGGCGGAATTCTACTGGTAATAAAATCTGTTATCAGTTTGTTAGCGTTAACTAACACTACCGGACATTGTAAGAACGAATACCGGTAAAAGACGTCCCCGATACTTAATTTATTATTCGAACTAATTAGTAATTATTACTAAAATGTAACTTAAGTATTTCTCACGAAAGCCCAGTTTAAAAAACCTATGGGTAAGTGTGAAAAAACCAATACTTATCTGTACAAACGTCAAACGGTATCTTACGATTATGAAAATAACAGCCGTCGATCGATAAAATTGAAGATTTTGATATGTTTACTGTTTTTACGTTATTAGTCTGTGTTCGATATCGTTGTAATAGATAATATAATTCGTTTTGTACTCCGTTATTATTAATGGAAATATTAAAATCGAAAAAGTTGCTTTAAAAGGTTATATGTATACAAAACACAAAGAATTTAAGAATGTAAACAGTTTATTCGGTGGAAATGTGTGAAAAGTAGTTCATGTAAGTGTCCAGCTACATTAAAATCAGCATTTAACAAAAAAAACAATCTAAAGTTTTCAATAGTTTTCATCACGATCATAATCATGCATCTGATCAAAATGCTATCGAAGAAAATTTCTAAAATTAAAATAAAAGAAATTGCTTAAGTTTCGGGTACTACACCAAATCAAATTTTCAATGAAATTATTAACTCAGCACCCGAACAAGTTTTAAAGAAAATTATTAAAAAATATGAAAATCGAGATGGGGGCTGATAAAGCTAAATTAACCTTAAGCAAAATTGGGCAACTAACCTACAAACGACCACATAAAGGACATATTACAATGCAAATTCGGCTAAAAAATGCATATGAACAATTTACTAGGGGAGAATTAATTAGTGTTCAAGTATTACTATCTAATATAGGACATAATATAAGATTGAAATGTGACTACATTTATGATATGTATTTTTAATTTTTTTTGAATTTATGAAATTTATTTTAAAACTATTTTTAACTATTTATAGATTCAATTATTTAATAATTTGTAAATAATAAAATAAAAATAAAATTTTTTTAATTTTTTTTTGTCTGGGAACATTTTTTCCATTCACCGCCGGGCTATGCCCCTAAGTCGGTAGACCCAATGCAAATGTTTTATCAAGTGTATTTATATTTTATATAATAATATATGGTATCACGGCATGGAGGTGCCGTAAAAATGTCAGAAACAAGAGAGCAAGTTAAAATAAAAAAGAAAACATTCAAATCTCCTAACACTTTTAATGATCATCACAAAATACTATATACATACAGACAAAACAATTGTACATTTTAATTGTCTTTGTCGTTCGTTGTTGATGATGGTAGTCTAAAACCAATCATATCCGCCGTTTCTTGAACGGTTTTTTCCCGTCTCTGATGCTTGTTGTTGAGCTCTCGGCAGATACGCTGCGATCGTATGTACTGCAAATATGTATCAGCGACCCACAGCATCTCGTCGGGACCGCGGCAGTATTGTGCCGGAGTGACTTGATTTGATCGGTATTCTGACAGTATTAACCTCATTAGAGGACGTTCGAGCAACTTACTGTCGGATGTGACGTGCCGGAATTCACGGGTCAGCGATCGTAAGAGGGCAAGTGACGTTTTTCCAAACATCTCAAATTCTCAAACGCCTTTGATGAGCGTTCTCTTAACACCAAGAACGGTTACATTCAAAATAAAAATGTAAAATAACCAAATGTTACGGGTGTCATGTGACTTAATAATTAATAATTTAATAGCTGTTATTTATTTGTTAATGAAAATTTTTGTTATTTTTATCAGTTATTTGTATTATCTTAGTTTAAGACCGGTATGTCAACAACTGTGATTTTAAAACCTTCGTCGTCCCTCATCATCACCCAAAGTGTTAATCTCGGATCAGTGTGACGTATAGATACAAATGACGTCACTAACTTCACATCGTGTTTTCCTAAAGAAAAGCCACATAATGGCACACGATTGGCCGGTCTCGTGTTCGTGTAGCGTTCCCATTGGTCTGCGTTAAGATTTATAAGTCATAATTCTGTGATATATCTCAGTATTACGGTTGTTTTTTCCAGTCTCTCATCTCTAGTGCATGGTGTACGTCATTCGATACCCGATAGTTCACTGACATTCGAGAGCAGTTCAGGTTTCGTGGTGTTTGTGTGACAGTCGGTTTTCGTTTTTACACGTTGACCTAAAGTCGCGTTAAAATGTTGGAACCGAAGTATTTGATGCTTGTGGTTTTAGCCTTGGCGTTTTCGCCAATAGCTGGTATGTTCCCTTCGGACTTTTTTTCTTTTTTACTAATAAATATTATCGGTTAAGTTGTAGACGATTTAATTTGATAATTTATGAACGTTTTTTTTTTTTAAATTTAGAGCGGTGTGTAGCTGAAGACCTAGAAGGTGAGGGTGAAATACTCAGCGAGTTTACAGTTGATACAACCGTTGAAGGAGTCAGCAAAGAAGGAGCAGTTACTGGTAAATTTTAAATATTAAATATTTACCTAGGTATATTTTTATGTTTTATATGTAGAAGTATGTGCTGTAGATATTTAACTAAAGAAAAGAAACCTAATGATTAGTCTAAATTAATATAAGTAGGTTAATTTGCTACATTATCAAAACATATTTTAAATCAATGGTTTTTTTCTACTTGACATAATTAAATAAAATGTCCAAAGATAAACCTCACCTAACCAAATTGTACAAAATTAAAAGTAATTAAAAAATGTTAGAACCTGGAAGTAGTTTCAATAGCTGCTCCTTCCCATGTGCTGTCTAGCCAAATTAAAAAAAAATGTCAATAACTTATTGTATTAGGTATATTTGTGTACAAATTATAATTTTTTTTTTTATAAGTATTTCTAATAAAATAACCTAACCATCTAGGTAGCTTCCTTATGAAATTTATTGTTGGGTATATTATTTTTTAATTTTTATTAATTTTTTTTTTTTGGAGTAATTATGTCGTTAACATTAAAATAAATATTGTTAATTAAACTATATTCAAATTCGTGTTCAACTTAAAAAAAAAAATAGATATTTCTTATCTATTATGCAAGTAGGTAGATATATTTTTGTAAATTACATGTTTGTTTTATATTGTGATTTATAATATAATAATGAAAAAATAAATTCAAAGTTAATTTAAAAAATATATTATTAGCTAATGTAATAATAATTATTATTATTACTAATATTTCATGTCTAAAATACCTCATTATTATTTTTTTTTTTAACTAACAGATGCTCTAATAATAAATGTTGTAAAAAATAAATTTAGAACAAACTATAATATAAAAGTTATAAATTTTTAATCCAACTAATATTTTACTGTCAAATATTACAGATGATAAGGCAGCTATAGTTGCGGAAGAACGAATAAAATTAGATGGTTTAAATGCTGCACAATTACGGGAACTGAAAGATCAAGCAGAGAAATTTACTTTCCAAGCTGAAGTTAATCGAATGATGAAACTTATTATTAACTCATTATATAGAAATAAAGAAGTAATTATTATTTTTATTTTGTTTTGATAGATATAAAATAATATTTAATTGTTATTTTTAGATTTATTTAAGAGAACTTATTTCAAATGCTTCAGATGCTTTAGATAAAATAAGATTACTGGCATTGTCTAATAGTAGTCTTTTGGATGCAACTAATGAACTTTCTATCCGAATTAAGGTAATATGATTTAATCATCTCATAAAAATAATACTTTACTTTTTTTATACTATTGTAAAAATAACAAATGTTCATAAAATATTTAAGTATGATGATTTTTAACCTTTATTTATTTATTTTGTGTTATTGAGTTTCTAGTTTTGAAAAAGTTATTTCCATTATTTACTGACATATCAATTGAAATTATGTTAAAATTTATTTAATTTAATTTTTTATTTATCTCTAATAAAATTGAAAAATAAATACATTATATCTCATTGAAGTTTCAAGTTCATTATATATTATTAGTTTTAATTTATAAGTTTTTAATTATTACATTTGTAAATTAGGTGAACAAAGAGTCTGGAATGTTGCATATAACTGATACTGGAATTGGTATGACTCGTGAGGATTTAGTAAAAAATCTGGGCACCATAGCCAAGTCTGGCACTGCTGAGTTTTTAAGTAATTTGAACTCTGGAGAAGGCCAAGATAAGAATATGAATGACATGATTGGACAATTTGGTGTTGGATTTTATTCGGCTTTTCTTGTTGCTGACAAAGTTTTGGTCACCACTAAGCACAATGATGATAAACAATACATATGGGAATCAGATGCCAACAGTTTTTCTATTGTTGAAGACCCTAGAGGGCCAACACTTAAAAGAGGGACACAAATTAGGTTTGTTTTTAATATTTAAAGATTCTATTAATTGCAATTTTAATTTTTTTTTTTTATTATTTTTTAGTTTACAACTGAAAGAGGAAGCTATTGATAATTTAGAAATAAATACTCTAAAAAATTTAGTCAAAAAATATTCTCAATTTATCAACTTCCCTATCTATTTATGGTCAAGTAAAACTGAATCCGTAGAAGAACCAATAGAAGAAGATGAGCCGGTAGAGAATGAAAAGAAATTAGAAGAAGATGATGCAGCAGTAGAAGATGCTAAAGAAGAAACACCAAAAACCAAAAAAGTAGACAAGACTGTTTGGGATTGGGAAATTCTTAATAACCATAAACCTATATGGACACGAAAACCTGACGATGTAGAAACAAATGAGTATAATGAATTTTATAAAGCATTAACTAAAGATACAAAGGATCCATTGAGTTATACACATTTTAATGCTGAAGGTGAAGTATCATTTAAATCCTTACTTTATGTTCCGTCTGCACAACCGTCAGATACATTTAACAAATATGGCACAGTAACAGACAACATTAAGCTTTATGTTAGAAGAGTATTTATAACAGACGAATTTAATGATTTATTGCCAAAATATTTAAGTTTCCTTCAAGGAATTGTAGATTCAGATGACTTGCCACTGAATGTTTCACGTGAAGTTTTACAACAACATAAGTTACTTAAAATCATCAAAAAAAAACTTATTCGTAAAGCTTTAGATATGCTTAAAAAATTGGATGCTGAATCATACAAGAAATTCTGGGCTGAATATTCTACTAAGTGAGTATACAATTTTATTATTTTAATAAAATAAAATAATTTAAAATAAGAATTTTTCTAATTTTCTTCAATTCTATAGCATAAAATTGGGCATTATTGAAGATCCATCTAATAGAGCTCGTCTTGCCAAGTTGTTGCGATTCCAATCATCTGTTGAAGAAACTCCTACATCATTAGCAGATTACGTAAAACGTATGAGTGAAAAACAAGAACATATTTATTACATTGCTGGTTCTAGTAAAGCAGAACTCGAACGTTCTCCTTTTGTTGAGGGAATTATTCGTAAAGGATATGAAGTTCTGTATCTAATTGAAGCTGTAGATGAATACACATTGTCAGCTATTCCAGAATTTGAAGGTAAAAAGTTCCAAAATGTGGCTAAAGAGGGTGTGTCTCTTAGTGAAAATAAAGAAAAAGCAGAAGAATTGAAAGTTCAATTTGAACCACTTACAAAATGGTTTGGTGAAAATGCTCTTAAAGATCAAGTAAGTTAAGATATGATATGTCTATTGTATTGTGTAATATTATATTAAATGTTATTTTTTAGATTTCAAAAGCAGTTGTATCAGATCGTTTGGCTGAATCTCCGTGTGCTCTTGTTGCTGGAATGTTTGGTTGGACTGGTAATATGGAAAGATTAGCCTTATCTAATGCTCACCAAAAAGCTGATGATCCTCAAAGAGAATTTTATTTAAAGCAACGTAAATCTCTTGAAATAAATCCTCGTCATCCTCTTATAAAGGATTTGTTACGAAGAGTGAAAGATGATCCTGATGACCAAAAAGCAAAAGATATTGCAGTTATGTTGTTTAGAACAGGTGATTAAATTTTTATCTGTGTTGGTTAAATATTATCAAAACTGTTTTAGTTCACCAATAATAATAATAATAATAATAAATTGTATTTTTTTCTTTTCTTTTTTGTTGAAAAATTATTAAGTATTCATTTTTATTGTTTAGCAACATTACGGTCAGGATTCATGCTCCAAGAATCTGCAGACTTTGCTGAAAGTGTTGAGGCTCTAATGAGACAATCATTAGGCATTCCATTAGATGAAAAAGTAAGTTATGATGATGAAGAATCTGTTGGTGATCAACAAGTCGAAGAAGAAGAGGAAGATAAAGAAGAATCCCTAGAACATGATGAATTATAAAAGTGTTGGAAAATATATTTTAAAGGTGAACTGTATCAGTTTATCTAATTATAAGTCTGATTTGCAACATTTCTGCATATTATTCAAATAAGTAATGTATTTATTATCATAAATTTACCAGTAGCACTTTAAATTTTATATGAATTTTTTCCTATGAATATTAAACCACATAATTATATTTTGTAACATTTTAAAAAAGCTGGATAATATCTTTTTAGTGGTTTATTTATTATACTACATAAAATGTATTGTACAAATTATTAATTATACAAATATTTGTTTGATTTATTAGAATAATTTTTCATATAAAATTGTAATACAAAGTTGTTTTGAAAATTGTCTGCATTTGTAAATTTATTTCTGAGGTTGGAACATATGTTATGCAACTGATAAATTTATTTATAGAAAACTTAAAAGAAGTAAATTAAGTTTTTATAAATCAATAAACTTTAAGGCAATTAAACAGAAACTATAAACATTAATTGAAAAGTATTAATAATTAAACAATGCTCATATTTTTATGTTTAAATTGTGTTAGTTCTCTTATGATGACACATAAATTATTTATACACCATTAATTTATTCATAATATGTTATGTGGACTTCCTAAAATATAATATATACATATAATTTATTAATTTTATTTGTCAGCATCTACAAATTTTTATAAACATTTGATTACGTTATATTGTTGTAAGTTATTTAATTACCTCGTATGTACATATTTTTACTTGTAAGTTGTAACAGGTGATGGTATTAAAATAATACTGATTTACTATAAGTCTAAAAATTAAAAAAAATAATTTTAGTCTTTCATATTCTAGTGAGGTTATTACAAAATACAAACACTTAAAAATGATTTTAAAGAATTTTATTATTATTTATTATTAACTAAAAATTAGCTTTTCAATAAATTAATAACACATTAGAAACTAAATAGCATAATTTATTACAAATGTACAATCATTACAATTTGACTTTTATAGGTAGTGTTATATTATTTATTGTTATACAGATACATTAATTTATAATTATGTGTTAATCGTCAAATTACAAAATTAAATTATCAACCATATAAACTTTGAAAAATTAAAATTAATAATAATTAATAAACACTTGATACATTTTTGCTTAGAATTTCATAATAAATTAATAAATATGTAGTTGATCTTCGTACATTCTCAGTTAATAGCATCTTGATTGTGAAGGGTCTGAACTTTTGAGTAATGGACAACAAGTGACGCTCCGAGAAGGGTCCCCATTTCCTCCAAAAACGAGATACTGTTTTCTTCCATTGTCCATTTTTCTTCAAAAAAAAAAAAAAAGGTTGGTTTCCATTTTCCTCCACATTATTTTTGAATAAAATAATGTCTATTTTCCTCCAATATTTTAGTCAGTGTTTAAGTGTTGCGTTCCATATTATAAAAATAGAATACCTATGGCTAGGATCACATTTTGCCATCCCTTATTATTAACTAATTTATTATTTTATTTATTGATTGATTAATTTTTATCGACCTACGTACTTTTGTATTATATTCATTCTCTTTTTACTTTATTTTATATTTTACATAATATTGTCCAGTGGCATTATCACCAATCCCTTGTTATTAACTAATTTTTTATTATTATTTTATTTATTGATTGATGCATTTTTATCGACGTGAGTAGGTACTTTTTTATTATAATATTAATTCTCTTTTTAGCCACCTGCCAAATTCAGTGCGTACGGTGTATTATTATATTATAATTATACTTTAAATATTTGATTTATTCTTTTATTTTTAATTTAACATTCTGATAACAAATAACGATTTTATTAATTTATTTATTGGAGGAAAATGGTACAAAAATTATTTTTTTTTAGGAGGAAAAGAGTATCTCGTTTTTGGAGGAAAATGGCCACGGCTCCGAGAAGTACTATCGGACACCCGATTTGGTGTTAGCTGTTAGGTAGTAACTAGTAGGTACCTAACTCATAGCAAGAATTATTTTGAAAACAAAAGTTAAGATCAACTCTTTAGACTTTAAGTATCTTAATTCGTAGTAATGGTAAGGTAAACTTTGTTTAGTGATACAATTGACAATATGTCAATACTGTGATTGAATGGATTTCTCCTTATGCACAAATTGAATAACAAAATCAAACGTTTTGCCAAGATTACCTAACCTAAATAAACTGATTTTGTTAGATCTTAGATAAATCTTGATAATCTTATTACTGCAATAATGTACTGTTGGAAGTGGATCAAGAATAGTATTATGATGACAGCATTAATATTAATAATTCATTCCACCTTCACCGGAAAGTTCAACTGACATTCTGAAGAGTCACGACTCGCGAGTGACAACAGCTGTCGTTCGGAAAAAATCGAGACAGAAAATGGAATTATTGAGTACGGTCTGTACTGTACCACAGAATAGAATAAACTGTGACTGTACGGAATCTATTTATAGTAATTTTATAATGCAAGCGACAATACTATTTTACATGTTATGACCATCGATTTTTTATATCAGTTCTGTGCTTTTAACTAAGCAAGTCACATAATGTAGAAAGTAGAAAATAAAATATTTGAATTCAAAACCTGATGGATGGTTACTATTTAGTATTTAGTATTTAGAAATTAGAAATGTAGTGGCGCCATGGCGGGTAAGTAAATGAGTTTTATCAAATATTGTTTTTCTTCCACGCGGACAAGTCGTTTAATTCCCGGCATTTGCGCGTGCGCAATTACCATTTTGGTAATTCACATTAATCGACATTCGACTAGCCGCCTCTGGCTCATTCGTTAATGTTATGTAGCATTTATTTTTATTATTTTTTATTAATATTATCGTTGTATTTAGTTCCAATTTTATCATTCGTTTTTTCTGTTATGTGTTAATAAGTTTAGTTCGTACTTTTTTGTATCAATTTATTAAGTGTGTTATGGTTTCACTCGATCGCCGTATTTGATCATTTCTTGCTTCTCTGCAATAATTATTGAAATATCGCAGGTAAGATTATTATTAGTCAACGAATACTTGTTAATCGCCGGTCTACGAAGAAGCCATCTTGTGGAACCGATTTTTATTTCTAGTTTATTAATAACACTGCTCCCAATCCCATAATTCTTATCTTACAGTATTTTTGTGCTTATTTTTTCAGTACTTTTGTGAAAAAATCGATTTATAGAGCTTCAGAATTTATTTATGTATCTGAACTTTGAAGTCCTAATCGATTCTAACTAGCTACCTAATTATAGAATTTAATATAAATACATTTTCTATATCATGATTAAATTATTTTATTATTAATTGATTTTTAATCTGAACAATCTGTGATTTTGCAAACATTTGATATGGTTTTTTCAGTTTTTATTTTCTTGAGAAATGATATGATATGTAAATTTTATAATAATGTTAGGTATTAATGTTAGTAATGTCTTTTTCCTTATATTAATTTGCTTAATCGAAATTTCAATTATGGAGGAAAATGATAAAATCTTTTAGCTGCCTATGGGTAGGTATTTATTTAATATTAATTATTATAAGACAATATTAAATAGTATATCCTGTGACTAGTACTTTCAGGTTGAATTTTTCAATATTTTATGTACATATTGGTACTTATGAGTATGTAAGTATGTAGCTAAAACAAATATTGGTAAATCCATTAAACTTCAATGTTTAGTTCATAATATGTACCTATGTTAAATAATTGTAAATATTTAATCAAATTTAAAATATCTACACATTAGGCACTTGCTTATAATAAAAAATCCCTAGATATTCTGTTGAAATTTGATGATTCCTCAATACATAGTTCCAAAAATGTAGACTCTGAAAATATAATCTATAATAAAGATTAAGTTTAATACAAAAATTCTATTGTCAATATATAATGGTAGAATAAATTGTATCATAACTTAAAACTTAATTTGAAATTTGTCAATAATATGTACTTACAATAAATAATTCATAATCTACTATTCTATAATATCTAGGTATAATTATTTTCATAAAATTAAGTGTACTAAATAATATAAGTATACTATTATATTTTCAATAAACCTATATATTTTTAATTTATTTCATATAAGGAATTTTGACTATCCTTACAACTTATGTTGTCGGTGGAATTAATTTTCATGTTAAGACCTCTATTATTTTGTGGGAATTTGTCAAATAAAATGATCGTTTTTTAAAATAATTCTGTATTTTACTCATTTATGTAATTATTCTTATAATAAATATTATTAGTTTAATTTAAAAATTGTTTTATAAATAAAATAATGAATAATATTAATAAAAATTAATCTTAATAAAGGATAATTATTAGTGATTAAAAAAAAAAAATAAAAAAAAAATTTTATTTTCTAGATAAGTAATAATGGGTGTTGACAAGCTTTTGGAATACCTTGACAGTGGCAAAATAGAAGGTAGTTGTGTCAATGTCAATCTTACTCAACTAGGACATACAGTGTCTCAACAACTTGCTAAGAAAATGGTTGTTAGGAAAGTTCACCAAAATTTAAGTCAAATTCAAGTATCCAAAGCTCAATTTTGTTTATTGGTAGATGCTGAGTGTTGTCTAGATCGTTTATATGGAGGGTATTATTCAGGTAAAGATTTTCATACAAAATAACAAAATATTGTAGTAATGTTTATAATAAAATATTTAAAATTATATTATGTTTAGATTGGGTTTGTGGTGGTCAATGGAACCGAATGGTATCATTTTTAACAAATTTTGTTAATAGTTTAAGACAGTCAAATGTTCATGTTGTGGTATTCTTTAATGGTGCTTTTGAAGATGAGCGCTTTATTGAATGGGTTCAAAAACAAGAAGAGACTCGTAATAGGGCTAATGCTGTAAGTTAAATACTACAAATTAAATAATTTTTATTACTATTAATGCTATTTTAATGTAATATTCTAGGTGTTACGACATATTGCTGCTAAAGGAACACCGCCACCTAAGGTATGGTGGATACCGCCTGTTGGTCTACGAACAGCTGTAAAGCTTTACTTTCATCATTTGAAAATTCCAGTTGTTTGCTCGGTTAATGACCACCATTTAGAGTTTATTAAGTATTGTAAACAATATAAATTTCACGGTTTGATGGCTGATGATGCTGAATACTTAGCATTTGATCCACCGCGGTTTTTCTCAGCTCATTCCCTTAAACTTACGATGCGACAAACATTAGAAGCCAAAGAATATATTGTCCCTCAGTTAATAGAAGATTTGAAATTGAGCAAGGATAAACTATGTGCTCTTCTCTCACTTTTAGGCAATTTTGTGTTGCCTCAACCTGAACTTTATGATTATTATAAACGTTGTGGCATTAATCAAATAATATCCAAGGTATTTCTGTAAATTAAATTGTTTTATATTTTCTAAAAATACCATTTTATTTAGGTTTCAGGAGAGGAAGTTGTGAAAAAAATAGTAGATTCACTTCAAAATTTACCTCCTATTAAAAACAATTTAGATGAAATTGCAGCTCATATACTTGGACACAAAGATGATAAACGAGTGCCTAAGTTAAAAAAAAGTATTCAATATTATTTAGATGGTACCAAAGATAATGCTATTAAAAACAAAATTAAAAGCCCGGAAAAGAATAAAAATAATATTAAAGGTAAAAATTATTCGTTAGAATCATCAGCTGAAATAAATGATTTTAAACATTTGGGATCTGAAACCCTTAATTTGCAGGTAATTTCTTTTAATTTACTAACATTGCACTATTTATTCTTTTACTTTAACATATTAAGTATGTTTTAGTTTATTTTTTTATATATTGGAATTATTGATTGTAAAAATTTTATATTTTTTAAGGAAAAGTTATTATTAGATGATAATTCTGAATCTGGTTCCAATACTTTTAATATAAACGCTCAATCATCTTCATTAAACCAGTTGTCTCCAAATAAATCTATTGAATTTCATGTTCCCGAAGTTTCTATTGATGTAGTGAATACAGCATATGAAAGGCATACATCTGGTCTGATGTCCACTTATTTATATCATATTTTAACAAAGGTTATTATTTAAACTAGTTTAAATCATATTTTAACTTCTATAATTGTTATTTCTGTTGTTTTTATTTATTTAGGCAGAAATAAAACTACCTGTTGTGTTAGAAGATGAAATAAATCACGAAATTCCAAACATACATTTATTTTATAGACAAGCCCGTCAAATGGTATATGGTATTTTGTTTAATCTTCATCATGCCCATTATTTAGCAAAATCAAATAGCAGTCAAAAAGGTATATTCTTAGATATCGATTTAGGAAATATATTAATGAATATTTAATATTCAAAGGGTCTTTGACAATATTTCTTCAAGATTCAATAGAACTTCCCAATTCTTCCTCATTCTTTAAACTTAATATTGATATAGAAAATTTTACTATCTTGAAAAAAATTCATTTTTAATTGATGATAAAAACTAATAATTATGCAATCAAAAGTAAATAAACACAACTGTATAATTTTAATTACATGAAAGTAATTATTAAACATCTACTCCAGTCATTATACATTGTACACAACAATATTTATATATTTTTATTAATGTTTAAATTGTTTAATAAAAGAAAGTTGGATAAACATTTTTATTGTTGAAGACTCTAAAATATTTTTATATTATATTTTAAACATACATTACATTTTAAATAACTTATAATAATTGAATTGAACTATATTTTTAATTTCTTTTAGTTGAGTTACCAGTAATGCAAGTACGTGAATGGATTAGAGACAAAACAAATATGTATAAACATTACCATTTAGTAAAGGCTGAACCTTTAGGGTGGGGTGTTCCTACTGTTCACAGACTCTGGTTTGGGTAGGTTTAAATTTTTATGTTAAAAAAAAAAAAGTTAACATTTAATTTTAAATATTGTTTTAGAACAACTCCTGAAGATAATATAAGACGTTTGAGAGCATTTCTTTCTTGTATGCGTTCAGATACTCCTCTTATGTACAACACAGACTATGTTCCTCAGCATACATTAATCATTGCATGTGTTCTTAGATACATAATGACTTTTACAGAAGTGCCTATTCTTCAAAAATTTGAACTAGATGCACTTATTATCACAGCTGTTGCACCTGAATTATCAAAAAATGAAAACACCCAAGAGTTACAAGTTAGTTTATAAAGAAATTTATAAAAACATAATATGTGTACATCCATTCAAATTATTGATAATTGTTTATATACATTTCTAAATTGTCATTAAAAATAATAAATTATCATTATTATGTTTTAGTTGTTGCTTGTTAATTTATAATTTTGTTATTATTCTAGGGTACTGTTAGTGTGAGAGGTGTTCAATTAGCCACACTATTAATGTGTGGTATTGAAACTGCTATGTTGGCAAATGATGCTTGTGGTGCACCATTACCATGGTTAATGACATGTCCATGGATGTATTTTGATGGAAGGTTATTTCAATATCATTTGGCTAGAGCATCCACAGCAAATAAACTTGAAGATTTATGTGAAAATCATTTTTCTCTTACAATTAAGGTTGAAAAAATGAGACAGGCAATTTTAGAAGGGTTGGGTGAACGTTTTCAATCAATATCACCATTCCAAGGATCATTTTTGGGTAATGATTTTTTTTCTTTAAAATATAAATAGATTATCACCTTAATTAAACACATAAATAGATACCGTTTTCAATCAAAGAGGATTGATTCCACCTCAGATTATGAATACTAGCATAGTTCATGCTAATATACCATTTCCACAACAAAGACTGGGACGATTGGTTAATCAAAATCCTAATCGTTTTCGAGATATTCAACAAAATAGTCGACAAAGAGGTGTTATGAAACAATCATCTGGTGGACAATTAGAAGTTGCTGGTGCTGTTGTTGGTATATGGGGAGCAAATTATAGTATGGCAGCTACTGGAAATTCATACATTGGTCGTGGTAATATGCTTCCTGCTCAACATGTAAGGTTTAGTATTTTAAGATTATAAAACAATTAAATTAAGAAATTTTATTTTTAGGTGATGCCACCTGCTATTGGTAGTCCAAGTTCTTTATATCAACATGATCTCATACCAAGACCTGTGTTTAATACACGTAATTGTTCCAAACCTATTCGAGGCCGTAGTCAAGTTTTAAAAATACATGTAATATTAATTTTAAGATTATATGTTTGAACTTAGATTATAATAACATTATTAAACATTTTGTCTACAGAATAATAAAAAAAAAAATACTCATAATATTGTAAAAAAAGATATCAAAAAGGTTCCTTCAAAAGGCCGCAATGTAACTGCGGTTATTCCCAATCCAAGGTAAAATGTTTTATTTATTTTAAACAATTATAAAGTATCAATTTTTACCATTTAAAGATTTAGGTTTATTAACTTAAATGTATAAATAGTTAATTAGTAATTTTTTAATACAAATACACAAAGATACTATTAATAAAAAAATATTTATATATTTTTTTTTAGTGAAACGATTTCAGCTTCAGAACTAACGGAAGAATCCAAATTATCAATATTAAATAAAGAAAATCAAAATATTAAAGCAAATGGGTATTTCATATATAATTTTTTTTTAGTGGATTTAAGTTAATTATACATTTTTTTTTTCAGAATTGTTGAGAGCATTTTGCCTTTAGTAAATGGCAATTCATCAATTGAAGGACAATTAGGAGATGCAACTTTAAAAGGTGGGTTGTATTATTATTTATTAGTAAAAAATATTGTAAATACAGTATTTTTCATATTTTTCTAAGTAATCAATAATGTTTATGTTTCTGAGAAAAATACTACATCTTATAACCTTTTCTATGTATAATCTAAGGTTCCCCAAAATCAATATGATGTAATAACTGTTATTGATTACTACGTTTATATGATGGCGTTAAAACGGTTTGAAATTAAATCGTTTTAATATTATTTGAAACGGTTTAGCTTAAATCATTTTCAGATGTTTATATACGAACATATATTAAATTGTTTTACCAAATATTTTATGGACCATTAATATTTTTCTCTGTGACTTTAGTCGTTTGTTCCAAGAGAATAATTATAATAATGGGTTGATTCATATTTTAAATTTTCATAATAATTAAAGCAAAACATATTCTGCATTTATATGTACATGATAAACCGGTTTAAGCATATAAAACGGTTTTAAGTTCTTAAACTACATAATGCGAGTGTTTTAACTTTTAAAACTGTTTAAATTTTTTAAACCGTTTTAAAGTATTTACATAACATTAATAAGTTCTAATTTCAAAACGATTTAATTTCAAACCATCTTAACGCCATCATATAAACGTAGTAAATTTTTTTTAAATTTTTCAATTTGCCATTTTTAAATGACTACATGTTTTACAAAAATAAATGTGTTATGTCAAGCAGAGGTATCAAATCAAGAAATTAATAAATTAATCATTACTTTAATCAATTTAATATCACAATGGTTACAATAAATTGTAATTTTTAACATAAATAGGCAGTATGTTAAAAAAATGTAAATAATTATCAATAGTTGTATAATTGAAGATTGATTTATGTTAATCAAAATCCATCTAAGTTCATCGTTTAAAATTAATTGATATATTGTATTTTTATGTTTTACAAACATTTTACATCGTATGTTCATATAGAAATATGAAAATTATTGGTCCTCATTGGGTAGTCAATGCTCGCAGTGGCAATCACAACTGGTATACATTTTTAAAATAAATGGTTTTAATAGCTACATCATAAAAGAACATAATATCATGAAATATATTTATGGTTTAAGGGTAATTAGGCTAACAGACAATTTTTGCTCAAAATCGTTATTTGTGTACTATAAATCTAATATTAAATACTAATATAATACTAATACTAATACTAATATTAAATACTCAATTTAAATATCTCCATATAGTGAGTGACCCACTTGACAACTTTTATTCAGCAGATGTGTATAGATGACTCTAAATAATTAGTTGACAACTCCCTAGTTGAAAAATAATACAAAGATTGACTAAGAATAACGGTTTATATTGCTAATGTTATATTGAATTATAAATAAGCTTGACATCATTTTTGAATAAAATTGATAAAAATTAAGAAAATTATTTTTATTTTGTACAATCTAAATAAAGTTAAAAATTATATTATATTAAGATTAATTTTATATTTTTATATTAAGCATAAATGTATAATATGGATTTCATTTTAGAAAATGGCATGTCAAATTCTCAACCTGGAGATACTCCATCTAAAATCATACAAAAGCCATCCAAATTGGAGGCTGAAAACTGATTAAATAAGGCGTAAGTATAAAATAATTATACTTATATTTTTTCTTATTATTTAATACTATTATATATATTTAGAGATATTTAAAATACGCAGACGCCTTGTAAGTATAAACTAATAACTTATAAGTATCAACTCAAGTTTTTTTTTTTTTTACTTTGTAAATAATGGCCAATGAAAGATGATGTTGAAAAATTTGAAGAATGGCGCTAAATGTTAGTCATTATTATTAATTTTTACGTATTGTTTTTATGTAGTTTTTATTCTTTATTTTTGTAAATTATTTGCGAAACATTTTGTTATCTGAAGGCGCCCACGGATTATATTACATTATCCGATATGTGAACATCGAAAGACTGATATTTAAAGTGTTGCAACAAACATATCATTGTCTGGTAATTGTTTGTGCAGCCATGGTGATAATAATTAGATATTAACGTTATTATATTTTTAAATCAAATGAAAAAAAATAATATGAATCGTTATCCTTTGACTGCTGTTCAAAAGTATTATTGTCGCGGTGATTGTTTTTAATCATATTTTTGTAATTTGTTAACCCAGATACTTTTATAATTTCATAATACTTAATATATGATTTTTAATTGCATTTACAAGCAGGTATATGCCTATTAAAATAAATATCAGACAATTATAAAAATAAGGGCCGCCAAAAATAATAATTAATTTATGTTAAATAATATAATATATATTGTATTATAACACATGAATATCTTAACAGAGATGTATCTCATCCTGGAAAACAACAATATTATGACTTTAACCCACTATAATATATGACTTATACAAAAAAAATTAATATTAAAAGCGTTTTGTTTAATTTACAACGCTAAAAGTAGGCAGATATGTTAAATAGTTTGACATATATTAATCTGCTACCAGAGTAACTTGTTTTTATCAACAATTTTCCAACTTTGCTTTCAGAAGTAAAATTTTATAATAATTGTTAGTGTTTTTGTGTGTGATTAATGATAACTATTTTCACAATTTTATGTTTCTCTATTGTGTATAATTAACTTTAATTTGTTGTCTTTAAAAGCAAACAAACTTACATATTTGTTTTCATTAACACTATAAATTAGATTTTTTTCTTAGATTATAATCATTAAATTATGTTTTAATTTACAATGTATTTAAATCAATATTAATAATATATAATATGTATTCTATGTATTTTTATTTATTTCCGTATCTTTTTAAGTATTATCAAATACCAATTTAAATTTTTTCCTCACTTTAAAATTGGTTATAGTTCAATTTAATTATTATCTTTCAAATATATTATTAATCATTAATAAATACATGCATTATTGAATTGCGCTAAAATTATAAATTGTTGTCGGCCCTTTAATTTTAAAATTATATTCACATTTTCATAATCACTCCTTAAATTATAAGTAAACCAATATAATTATATCATTTCAACAATAATATTTTGTAAGCATTAGATGTAAGAAATTAACTGTTGTGGAAAGAGTTAAAAAATTGATTAATTATTCTTTTTATGTTTTTTATTTTTTTATTTTGATCATATTTATATCAATATCAAGAAAATCCCATCATGTATCTATTCAAAAATATTTTAATGTGTAATTCATGTTAATTAAATGGTATGTGTTAAATATAGATAAATATATTGGTTTTAATCTGATTCAATATTAAATAAAATATATTATAATATATTCATTGAAGTATTTGTGTATTAAACGTATTGTTTAACTATTAATTTTTGTTATTATTGTTTTTTAACTATGCATAGCTTTGGCCTATACATTTTAGACTGAGCGGAGCTATGGATGTATTAATTTTACTATGATCTGTGTTTTTTTTCTTTTGTCTGTGTTTATGTCTCATCCACTTGATCAAATTATTTTTAACTGTGTTTTTTTTACTAAGTAAAATAATGAAAACATGTTTGAAGTAGATATCTTTTCATGAAATGGATACTAAAATTTTATATGATAAATGAGATTGAATTTGTACGAAGGACAAAACTTAAAAATTCCCAGTACTCTAATTTTATAATCGAGAAAACAAGCAATAAATCAAGGAAAAATTAGAATTTTTGTGTTTAACCAGACTAAATTGATTTTTTTATTTTGTTATAATTCAAAAACGAATGATCATAGAAACTTGATATTTTCAGTGTTTACATAACCATTAGTATTCCATAAGTCATGATATACTTTTCAGTATATTTTAACTGTTTAAAGTAAGATGTAGACAATTTATATTTTAAGAATAAGAAATTCAAGTTTAACTAAAACAGGTTCTTGACCTTTTTTAACTCATGACAACATTAGTCATTTTCTAAAAATCGGGGGGCTCCCTATAAACTTTTTTGGTTTTGCTTAGCAGTGCATAAGTATAAACAAAAGTAGTAAGACACAAGTATAATATATACACATATTTTATAAAACAAATTGTTACATTGAAAATTAACTATATATTTTTATTTTTAATTATTGTTTCATAGATAAAATAAAAAATATATTTCAAATAATCTCACAGAACCCTTAATAAAGTTTGCGGCACCCAAGTTGGGAATTTCTGAACTAAAATAATAATTTTTTCTTTTCATCTAATATTTGTTCTATTTGTAATTAAAAAAATTGATGTAAGACACTTGAAATTTTCAATTTTTTATTTTTATTTTTTTGATATCGATAAATAACTATTTTCTTGGACAACATTTTAGAGAATTTATAACAAAATTCCACTTAAGGCATTATCATATCTGTATAAAAATTTAAAGGCACAATTTTTTTTTTTTGTATGCATTTAATATTAGAACTTAAAAATGATATCTGTCAGAATGGCAAACTTCTTTATTTAAAAATCCATAAAAGCTTATCTGATTAAAGTATTATACTAACTAAATCTAGTTTTATAAGGACAATTATTTTTTATTTACGTAATGTTGGTTTTTTTGTTGTAATTTAAAACCGTTATTAAATTTTTAATATTTTATCATGATTTTTAGTTTTTATCATATATAAAGACATTTTAACAAGGTGGATATATATATATCCACCTTGCATTTTAAATTTATTTATATTATGAATCAATTTTTGCTGTTTATAATATTTATAAATAGATAAAATTTAATTTTGAGGTATCAATTATTATATTATTATAATAATTAAATATTACATAGAACAAAATATTATCAATCTACCGTAATACTATACTAATAGTAAAATAAATGACTTTAATAGCTTTTTTGTATGAAAATATACTTAGTGATATAGGTCGATAGATTGTTTCCGCACATAATTATTTTTCATGTACAATGTATACCATTAAATTTACCTTTAACAGTTATTAGTTAGTAGTTACCTATTCAACGACAACTTATTTACAGCTGAGTGGTACTCAGTTGTTTACCTTTTTTTCTGGAAATCTATGAAAAATTATTTGCGTGATTGAAATTATTAAAAGTAGTTTACAATGGAAACAACAAATTTTTTTTTAATATGAGCTCAAATTATTTTTACACATGTTAAAGTTTTAATTTGGATTAAATTCCATATTTAAACAACAAAAAATAGTTATTCTGTTATAATTTAAAAACTTTATTCATTGGGACTTAAAATATTTACTTATGCATATTAAGAATTTAAACTTATATATTGGTTATATAACCTATATTTAACTTTATGCAACAACATCCATAATCTAAAATTATTTATTTAGTTATATAAAATCCCAGCATGGGTTTGATTAAACCACCTAATATTTAAGTGTACAATATGATATGATCATATAAAAATTACAGCTCTTTTATATACTTAAGAACGATGGCCTCGTCAGGCGGCCTCGAAGTCAGTTTCAAATGATTTGCATAAAAATAAAATCTGAGATAGGAGGTACCAGGAAATTGGGAAACTTTTTACACTAAAATATAGCACAAATTGTATTTTCTTTATATTATAATATGTAAATCCAAGTAATAAATTGTGTACTTACATTCTAAGGACTACTATTGCCCAATTGGCACCACCAACCTAAATTTGGTATTGCATTCGCGATACTTAAAACATAGTGATCGTAGTGAACTATTAAGACCATATAATAATAATAAACTATTATAAATGTAGTTAAAATATCTCAATTAAATATTTAAATTTAAAATTGACAGCTAAAAATAAAAGTTAAATTCAAAGTATATACAGAAAAATATAAATATAATCACTTAAGAGGTAATTGGTAGTTTATGTAGATCCACATCAGTGGCATAACTATAAAATTCTAACCCATGTGCAATATTATTTTATGGCTCCTAAAAATAGTTATATGAATAAAATTAAATAATTACACATTACATATTTACATTTATGATGTAATTGATAAAATATGTTCTAATAACAATATGTCTATAGTCCGGCCATCCTAAGAACGCTACTCGCTGGCGCATCTAAATGATTGAGCTCCGCAGTTTCGTATCCAAACTTCTCCCACTCTACCGTCTAGAAGACATCTAGTAGACGTCTAGGCAACAGTGGCGACGGCCAGAGTAGACGGCG
Organism: Aphis craccivora; assembly: GCA_009835225.1. NCBI lineage: Eukaryota > Metazoa > Arthropoda > Insecta > Hemiptera > Aphididae > Aphis > Aphis craccivora. The sequence continues at coordinate 65,943 of VUJU01000285.1, read as the reverse complement.
GCCAGCGTTCGGGAAAGGTTTAGTGGTGGGAATGCGTGAGATCGGACAAATTTTGGACGCCACCCAGTAGCGTTCTTAGGATGGCCGGATTATACCTGTATCATGGACAATTTACTTTTATACTCTACACGGGAATAACCAAATAATATTGTAATATCTATAACCAAATAATAGGATAATATTTATAGATAAAATTCTTTGCAATATAAAATATTATGATTTTATTGTAATTTATTATTTATTATAAAATAGTTTAAAATTATAACAAAATATAAAATTTTAGTATACATATTTTAAACAAAGTATCAAAATATTCATGGGCCCCGTTTTGGACCTTCTAGACCCCAGGCTCCAGGGCAACGCACACCTATGCAACCATGTAGTTAGGCCACTGATCAACATTATTTAATTTGTTATTTTTTGTGGGTAAGATTTATTTTTCTATGATCTAATATATAGAATCTTACACATCAATATTATTATAAGTCTTCAGATTTAATGTAGTATAAAATAAAAGATAATTATCTTATAAATTAAATAGGTTAAAAAATAAATAGTTCTTAAAAGTTCAAACAACATTTGGAAATTGATGTTTAGGCAAGATCAAATACCTATTAAGACATAGGAGGATGAAAGTATATCCAGTGTGATCACAATAAGTGGAAACACTCAATAGCTTTGTGCAGGCTTCGTATATTTCTAATCTGCTTTTTCGGCTACCTAATAAACATTATACATATTTTCAGATAATTAGAATATTTTTGTAACAATTAATTTCGCACATGAGCACAAAACCCTTTTTCTGTATTTTTTAATGAATTTTAGTGATTGAATTTCTTTTTAAGTTAAAAATTGGCCAAGTTATAGCAACTTGATTTTATGTTATTTGCTCGGGTATAACAGATTATAAGATACTTAATAATAAAAATAAAAGTACAAATATTGATTTTTTTTATAAGTATAAGTTTTATTCATCTAACAAATTGTTTGAACAGTGCACCATGGTGCTGTTAACAACATTCAATACGAATTAAAAATTCTCGGTGAATAGAAGAAATAATTTGGTCTTTTGTAATTTGATTACATGCTGCAATTATTTTGTTTTTCAAATCAAGAAGACACATGGGTGGATTGGCATTCACTACCGTTTTCAAGTGACCCCAAAGAAAGTAATCTAGTGGTGTAAAATCTGGTTACCTTGGTGGCCACTGAACTGCTCCAGAAGTTCCTATCCACCGATTTGGAAATTATTCATTGAGGTAGTTGCGAACAATATTGGCATTGTAGGTTAGAGCTCCGTGTTGTTGGAATATTAAATTTGCTATTATATCTAGTGAAAGGTCATCTAACATATTTGGGAGCTCATTTAGTAAGAAATCTAACTACTAATATTTTTATTATTATTATTAAGTATTTTATAATCTGTTATACCCGTGCAAATAACAGAAAAAAAATTTTTGGACATAAATAGGTCATATAATTTAAAAAAAGTTGTTTTGCGCATGCGCGAAACTAATTAAGACAAAAATATTCTAATTATCTGAAAATGTGTAAAATGTTTATTAGTAAGCCAAAAAAGCAGATTAGAAATATATGAAGCCTGCACAAAGTTATCGAGTGTTTCCACTTATTGTGATCACACTGTATATATTCTAATTTAACTTAAATCTTTCTAAATACAAATCTTTTATCATTAAACAATAAATATTATATTCTTCCTCTACCTCTATTTATACAAGAATTGCTTTTTCTTATTCCTATAGGTATTTTACATTTAGGTGGAGGAGACTTTGGTCTAAGTACCTCAATACGGTCAGTACAACCAGTTGTTAATTGACCATTACTAAAATATCCATTATACATTTCTGTGTTGAAGTTAGAATTAGTCAATTCAGGTCCTAGCGTAAGCCATCCTGGGCGTATAGTACTGTCTCGACCAAATAAATGTAATCTAAGGGAAAAAATCAACAGTTAAAAATAGTCAACACAACAAGTAAATAACATTAACAAAAAAATTAAAACTGTAATTTATAAATAGCATTATAATATTGAAATTAAAGATATTAATATATTATTGGCTAAAATACCTTCTTTTTCCTAGGCAAAAATGTTCTATAATATGAAATATCTCAACAGGTTTTTCTATAGAACCATGTTCATTTTCTTCACTAATGATCAAATCAATATCAACATTAGCGTGAATAAAGTCACCATCTGTAGATCGACGAACTGTTCCTTTGATACCCATCAAACAATGTTCCTACAATCCATAAAACTAGTTAAAATAAAATTACTACAATGATATAACAATAACCAACCTTAGTGCGTTGAAAAACAGCATTTGGTTCTAGGTTTTTTGAATGTCCAGGATTTTTAGAATTTGTTCGAATCCAACAAATATCTTCACAGCGTCTAAAACCCCACCGACGTAAACAATCACGGCCTCTATCCAAACCATCAGATGAACCACACCAAAGAAAAATAAAACTACGGTTGGCAGCTAATTCGCCTAATTCTAGGTCCATTATCTATACAAATTATAAAAACATTAATATTTATTATGTTTAGGTAAAATAACAGACTATAAATAAGATATACATAATAATGAAACTTAGTAGATATTATAAATAAGAAAAACATTTTAGAAGAAAGCGCAGTTCAAGCTGTTCAAATTAAATATTTAATTTAATTTAAATCACAGGTGTGCGCGCGAGGGTTGCCGAGAGTGCCTGGGCACTCCCGGACTCTTCACCCAAAACAGCACAGACCCTAATTATTATAATTAATTAAGTGTACATTTTAAGTCTTGAAAAATCCAATTATCATTATAAGAAATTGTATATCTATGTTGTTATGTAATATTTATTACAATGAATAAAAAAAAAAATTATTTTTAATGCATTTTATATATATTAACTGTACGTATAATGGCTCTTAAAATTATTGTGGGCCCTAATTTTTAGTGTGCACCACCAAAACCAAAAGTTTGCGCACACCAATGATTTAAATATCTATAATATTAATCAAATAATAAAATGCTTTGAGTTAATCAAGGCTATCAAGGCAAAAAAACCTTTTAAGTCTATGATTGTTGGTTTTTACGGTATGTATGATTGCTAACAAATATAGTTAATGAGCAATAGAGATTGAGAGGATTGAATTTAAAGTATGTTTAATTTTTTTACAAAATATGCTCCACTCAGGTCTGTAGCTAAACTAAATTTTCAGGTGGGGCAAAGTAAACTTTTTTAGGCGGCCATTACATATAAAAACAATGTCTTTATAATATTTTTAATATTTTTAGGGGGGCTATGTCCCCCTATCTCCTGTGGCTACGGGCTTAGCTTCACTACTTCTTAGTTGAACACAATATTATTGAAGTGTATATTATTTGTTCAAAAATAAGGATTTTATTTTTAGATGGATATAATTTAATGTAAGATAATTATTAAAAAACCTGGTTCCAATTCCATAGTTTTGTATTGGTTACTCCCAAGGTTCGTTGATATTCTTCAAGAGGAGGCTCGATAAGTATGACATCAAATTTTATGTTCAATGATTTTAAGTTGTATGTGCTTAGATCGCATTTCAGAAACATTGGAGGAGTAGCAGTTTGTTGTATAAGTTCATCCTATTAACAAATTCAAAGTATATAAAGTAAATATTTTTTTCATTTTACAATAACTATACAATAGAAAATAATTTGTCATAGGTATTGGAAACCTGTAACTTATAAGTTATAAGTATTAATTTCTTACATAAAAAAAAAAGTTTAATAAACTTTAAAAATTTTCAATTTCATTTTTTTTTTTTAATGATACCTTTAGACGAATCAATTCCCTTAGCTTAGGATATTCTTCAAATCTATCAGTAAGGCCCACATCTCTAATAAAATTTTGGGGGCGTTGACCAGTATCAACAAAATGTTGGCAATAATCATTATGCGGATTTGACGATTGAGTACCTTTGAGAAATGTTGATGAATCTTTGTAAGTATGTTCTGGACTCTTTGGTTGGGCATTAAATTTATTTATTACTTTACGAACGGAACTCATTGGCATATCCTCTCTATGAGTATTCAAAGCTCGTCGTAATTGTTGAACGTCAGAAAACCCAAGCTATGAATAAAAATTTAAAAAAATATATAATACATATTTTTTAAAATAAATTCTTTGTAAAGTTTACCATTTTTGCCAACATTTTTTTTCTTTTTTTAGATTGTTCTTTTAACATTTTCAATGTTTCACTCATGATTGAGAATTTTTATTTCTAATTAAAGACAAAAAAAAGGAAAATAAATATGGTTATTTATTTTTTTAATTCAATCTACCTATATTGAAGTGTAACTATATTATAATAAATATATTAATATAATCTTAAAAAACTAATAACAATATAAAATACCTCGATGGTCAAGAATCAAGATACAAGCACAGGATAAATGATTAAATAAATAATAAATTAATAGATTATATGCAGATGCCAGATTCACATCAATAATCATTAATCATGAAAACATAGAAATAAAGAAAAGCTTCGCGATTACTAATTTTCCTATAATCTATTATCTTATATCTATAATATTATTGAATACACCTTGGTATTTTATAATTTATTTGATTTTCATTTATCACGTGTTTACCGTTTATCGAGAAGATGTTTAGATTGCTGCCAACCTAATTTTAAATTAATATTTTCGGAAATTTTTTAAAATTATATTCCAAAGTTACTTGCTAAATAAATTAAAATATTATTGTATCAGCCAAAAAGTTAATTTTGTTAAATAAATTATTCATAATATTCTCTATGAGATAAAAATAACTAAGTTGCTAATAAATTATCCATTATTAAATTAATACTTTGATAAGTATATTATATCACGTGTTTATCACGAACACACTGTAATTTTTTTTTATTAATAAATAAACAAAATATAATTTTACTCTCGCTTAAAATTACCAATTTTCCCTAGTAAGTACTCGATAAGTGAATATTTGTATTACATTTTTAATTTTTTTTTCCACCAGAATTTTTGTGTTTGAATTATTTATTTGTTCCTTTTAGTTTTGTTGTTATCTTATAAAATTTACCAAAATGAACGGCGAGTGCAAGTTGGATTATCGCGAAGCGGACATCACCCATGCTGAGCGTTTGAAAGAAGAAGCTAATGTTCATTTTTCCGCTAAACGTTATGCAGATGCCATCGATTTCTATTCCAAAGCTATTGCGATGTGTGAGAGTTCGTCGACCAAACCTCACAATTTCGCAGCCTACTATGCAAACCGTAGCTTCGCTCATTCCAAAACTGAAGCATACGGTTACGCCTTGGCCGACGCAACCAAAGCTATACAGCTCGATCCTAAATACTTGAAGGGATATTATCGTCGTGCAACAGCATATATGTCGCTCGGAAAGTTCAAAGAAGCGCTAAAAGACTATGAAGTGGTCGTGAAGGCGTTGCCCAATGACAAGGATGCTAATCGCAAGTACACTGAATGTAATAAATTGGTCAAACGGTTGGCCTTTGAAAAAGCCATATCTGTAGAAGACACCAAAAGCGTTTCTGAACAAATAGATATCGAATCGATGAATATTGAAAATGATTATAGTGGACCATGCTTAACTGATGGGAAAGTCACACTCGAATTTATGAAAGAACTCATTAAAACTTACCGAGAACAGGGTAAGTTGCATAAAAAATATGCTTACAAAATACTGTTGGATGTCAAAAAATATTTAGAAAAACAACCAACTCTTGTTCATATAAATATTAAGTCTGATGAGAAATTTACTGTATGTGGTGATATTCATGGTCAGTTCTACGATCTGTTGAACATATTTGAATTGAATGGTTTACCGTCAGATACAAATCCTTATTTGTTTAATGGTGATTTTGTCGACCGAGGATCGTTTTCAGTTGAATGTATTTTCACCTTATTTGGATTCAAACTTCTTTTTCCTGATAAATTCTTTATGTCTCGTGGTAACCATGAAAGTGTTACTATGAATAGAATGTATGGATTTGAAGGTGAGGTTAAGTCTAAATATTCAGTTGAAATGGCTAACCTTTTCACAGAAGTTTACAACTGGCTCCCTCTTGCCCACTGCATCAACAGACGTGTTCTAGTCATGCATGGTGGTTTGTTTTCCAAAGATAATGTTACATTAAAGGATATTGAAAATATTTACCGAAATAGGCAACCACCAGAAGAAGGACTGATGTGTGACATGTTATGGTCAGATCCTCAAGATGCCCCAGGACGTTCTCCCAGTAAACGCGGTGTCGGAGTCCAATTTGGACCAGATGTCACCAAATCATTTGTTGAACTGAACAACTTAGATTATATTATCCGTAGCCATGAGGTCAAAGCTAAAGGCTATGAAGAAGCACATGATTCCAAATGTATTACTGTGTTTTCTGCTCCAAATTATTGTGACACAATGGGTAACAAAGGAGCATTCATTACACTCGAGGGAAAATGCCTTAAGCCAAAGTTTACAACATATACTGCTGTATCTCATCCACCTGTGAAACCTTTAATGTATGCAAACTCTTTAGTAAACTTATTCTGTTAGCCGAATGAAACTTTTTGTAATTTATATACAAGTTATTCTTGTTGATTTGTTTGCCTTACTCAAAATAAAGTACATTTTTGTAATTATTTTTATTTTTAATCAAAAGAGATTTAAGTAGGTTTAAAAATACATAATTATAAGAATTTTTTTTATTGTTGATGCACGACTGAACGGCTTCGATTTGGGGTATTTGGTATTTAATTAAATCGCCGCAAAATGGCAGTCAGTCTGAATCCGTTTCGGAAAGTTGAAGATCTTCATCTAAAATACGTCCTGGATCTACTAGACGACCTTTAAAACCTAAAATAAAGGTTATATATATAATAATGAAATTTTAAATATACTATAAATAAGGTACCATTAGTGTTTGGAGAATTAAATATGGGTGAAGGGTGTTTTTCTACGATTTTTTGAGAAACAGGAGGAGGAGGAGGTGTTGTTGAATCATCACTGTCGCTGTCTGATGAACTACTTGATCCAGAATCGCTAGATGATTCACTAAGTTCTAAACTTCTAGCTGCAGGGACCAAATCATCATAGGACTATAAAATTATAATAAATTAATTAAATAATTAATAATTATTAATAAAGTGAAATACATGTAGAAAATAGGAAAACATTAACTATACAAAATATATATCAAAACTTAAATTTTGTTTTATGTATCCAATATTTTATTTTATTAAGCTTAAATATATATATATATAAGGTATTCAATCTCAAGTTTCAATATCTAAAAATTGAAAAATTACAAATTCAATTTTAAAAATTAATCAGTGAATAACATTGTAAAATTTACAAGAATTGTTAAAAGATTGTCGATTTTTTATTGTTAAGTATGATTAAAAAATATATATATATAAAACAAATATAAATTATATGCTATTGAGTACTGACCTATTAATTGTAGGTAAAATGCAAATATAACAAAAAATATTTTATTCTATGTATTCAAGAAAAACTGTTCTTTTTTAAGCTGTTAAAAGAAGTACACATAATATAACAGGTATGATTAATTAAAAATCAGATTACTGACTAAAAAAAACCCTAAGTCTTACAAGGTAATGACTACAAAAGCATAATCTGTTTTGTCTAATTATTTAATGATTTGTCAACTGGATACTAAGTACATCATGTATAAGACAACAATCTATAGTTTATTACTCACATACCCGAGTTTTTGAATGACATAAAAATATAATGGAAGGTTGAAGGAAGTGGAAGATGTTATATACGTCAGACATCCTAGTAGATCAACCACTATTAATATCAATAGAACATTTTCATAATTTTTTTCTAGGTTTCTCAGTATTCAACCTCCCCATATCTACCAAATTTATTTCATTTATTCCCAAATATGAAAACAAAAGCCTATTAAAGCATAGCTTTAAAAAATAGAAGGTGTAAGCAGCAGCAATCCTATTTTTAAATAATCATAATTAGCATAATTTAAATTTAAAAGACAATATATACAAGAAAAAATATAAATTTAGTAAATGTAACATATTTTATTTATTATTATTATTATTTTTAATATTCTAGATACTTTTGGTATGATGTTTAGATCATTGACACAGACAAAAATAATACTAGTTTAGTGATAAATATTGCACTATAAGATACTTAAGTCCTAATACATTTCAGGTGTCTATGATATTCTTTAATTAAAACTAGACTTACTTACCACAAAAATTAATACATTATTGTGATACAAACAAATATTTGTAATTGAAAGTATATTTATCTGCCATAAGAAATTACATAATGTAATGAGAACCAACAATGTTTTATAAATATTAATAAAATGTATAGCAATTAATTATGTTTTATTTGGATAATATAGATTATGAGGATTTTAAGGTAGTATTTATTTTATCTGATCCTTACGCCACTTGGCAAAGTTGTATTTAGAAAAACAAATCTTTAAACACTATTTCAATTATCTGGGATATGTGGGCATGTTTAAATTGTAGTATTTATATATTATGTTAACAATACTTACATACAAATTGAAATATCACATAAGAGCCAAACATACAACATAAATAATGTTCCTAACATTAAGCTTAAAAATAAGTTGATTCATTATAATATTAAAGACAAAGAATATTGGTTTTAGTGGACGTAAATTTTCTATATTGCACATGACAGGAAACAAATATTGCATTGGCATCACTTTAATGATTATGTTTATGAATTAAGAATAAAAAGTTCTATCAAAAATAGTTAAATAATATAGTTTAGAACTACAAAGTGATTTTTTAATGAATCAACATTCAACATTGAACTTTTTAACTTTGAAATAATACATTATTTTTATCTTTAATTTTTTTTTTACTTTTTGAATGACAACATAAATTTTTTATTTCATATTCTAAAGCAAAATATTTATTTACAGTATTTTAATACATAAAAATTGAAAATTCAGATGAGCTAATAAGTATTAAAAGTTTAAGTGAGCATAGTTGAGTGAAATGTAGTATGAGAGCACCCATAAAATGTTAGTTTACTGTTTCAATCATCCTAACTTTAAATACTTATAACAGTTATCTCATTAAAAATTTATTATAGTGTTAAAAATACTACATTTTATTCATAAGTATTAATAGTATTTTTGTATTTTATGCTTTAATTTGATAAATTATAATCTGTAGATAGAAATAACATAATGAAAACTTACTTCTGTTTTAATATCTGTCTTAATGTCCGTTTTGATATCAGATAACGAAAAACTGGGATGTGCTTGGGAATCAAACCCAGTCATTGAGCAATCATCATCATTTAGTAATGGGAGACTGGAAGACATTGGAGATTCCGACCTATAATAAAGAAAATGTAATATTTTATAAGAACAATCACAGTGTTTTTTTTATCATTTATGAAAAAGCAAATAGTATAAAACAAATGATTGGAGTTACTATTATTATACTTTTGAACACCATAATTACATGAAAAATTGCGGTGATTTATTCATATGTTGAGCATTGTTTGGTGGTGACAAATTTGCCACTTTGGGTGACTGAGAAGCTTTTTTGGGTGATTTTTTAACTTGTTTTTTTTGTTGTATTTTGCCTTTCAATCGTTTATCTACAGTAGCTGTCCTATTTTTTTCAGACAGAACTGGATTAATCTGTACTATAGGTTTTTGTGGTTTCTCAACCGCATTTCTAAAAAATTGTATATTTATATATATGTATATTACATATCAATAATTATTTAAACTTTGATAAATTACCTGGTTGATTTGAGTTGTACATTAGTAGTGAGTTTTTCTAATGTTATTTCTCCAGTCGTATGGTCTATAATAAGAACACATTCTTTTGTGTAATCTTTGTGCGACCCTTTATACACTGTGTGTGCTGCACCAGCACCATCAAAGTTGGGTAATGAAACTGTAACTTCACGATTTGCTGAACTTATATCAACACTAGCTGGTTTGTTTATATCTACACTAGCAGGTTTAAAATCATCTGAAAATGATTTATTTGAGTTAGGTTAAGAGTATTGGGTTAATATTAGTATTTCCAATATAAATTTTTATTTAAAAATTCCAGATGTAATTAACAGATTTTAGAAATTTGTTTCTTACAGTGTTATTATCTATCAATTATTATAAAATACTCGTTTTCAAAATCATATAACAATAGATATTCATTATAATCTAATCCATACGCATTGTGTATGCATTCAATTTAAATAATATTCTCTAGGCTCATCTATTTGTTTACCTCAGTTAACTATGAATAATTTTAAACATACTACAAGAGGCTTTAAGTCTGGGATTAAATAAATTAGATATAAAACGGAATCACAATATTAATCGCACATAACGTTGGTAGGAAATAGTTACCTATTGAGTATTAGTCAGTATTGATGAAGGTAATCAATTTTATATTTATGAAAGCATTAACTTACATCGTAACGTATGGAATCCAGGACCTTTTCCGGAAAACGTCGAGCCGAGTTTAAGTTCGGCTGGCTCGCTGCCGAATGATTCCAGTGAATCAAATAATTCATCGTCCATTAGATACGTGTCGTTTACAAACGAAAGAGTTGAAATGAACAATTCACTAGATCAGTTCAGCGAACGATTCTACAATCTCCATTCACCGAATATGTCAATGGTTGTGCTAAGGAATCACCTAAACGTTTCATGACAATACGGAACGGACACGGTGCTATTGATAACCACAGCGCGGTTGTGTTGATACTTTCGTTATCCAGGAAAACGTTGCAGCGCGCGCGGAACGGAGCGTATCAGTAACATTTGACGTAGAAATTCTGTGTTGAATTAATACGCGACAACACTCCGTGGTCAGATAACCGTTATCAATCTCACGAACGGCCTCGAAAATCCGAAATATTAAATGTTATTTGTTTGCCATAATGCCATTATCTTAGATCAATAATATTTATATATATATATATATGATCTAAGACCATTAACATTATAGACTGTAGGTAATACTATGTACTATTATAATAATAATAATATTATTATTATTATTTATTATAGTGTATCAACTATCAAGGACTAATTCTAAATAATGTGTAGGTATTAAAGTACGACACATTTTGTCTAGTACTTTGGTATGAGATAATGAGATACAATATACAGTTGTGTATAATATAAAAATAAAAAATGTGTATACCTACTAATAACCTAATTGTTTTTAAGTTTTAACATTTATTCACAACATCATTTAGACAAAACCGTATTGTAACTTTTATTGTAATGTTTCATTAATAAAATTAATAAATAATTAGTTTTTTACATACCTAGTAATATTACCTACTATGATATTATTAACATAGAAGCTTTTATTTATAAATTTACGATTATATATAATAGATTTAACTAGATTTTTGGTGTGGCGTGGTGGCATAAAGCCTTCATTGGTAATTATGCAGTACGAAAAATTTGTATTTTAATATTATCTTTGTAGTATATTACAGGTACGTTAGTGATTCAACTTACTACTGGAGTCAGGAATACTAGAAGACAGTAGAGGAACAGTAAGAAGACCTTCGGTAATTCCGAAAACTGAGATTAAAATATAAAATATAATATTATATTGAACAATGAACACGCACTTTCGATTAGCTGCTGAAAATTCATTTTTGACAGATGAACCACGAACGATTCTTAGCAGTCCTGCACTTCTGCGTCAACAAAATTCGTCAAAATCACGATAATTTGCAAATTTTAAAGCCAAAGCTTGAAAATTTAAAATACAAAGTTCCACGCAAGTAGTTTAAATTGAAACCAATAAATTTAAAAAAATATATGCATAACTTTTTTTATAGACATTTTAAGTTCAAGTTTATTTGGGCTATGAATAATAACGAGTTATAATTTTATAATTTTATTAGTTCAAAAATATTATTCGAGGGACATAAAACCTTTAGGTATATATGTAATTTTATTTTTTACCTAGGTAACAATAATAATATATCTACTAAAATTAATTCAACTCACTACGGCACTACCCATAACTTATAGTAAAATAAATGTTACAAAACACTATCCCAGAATCCACAGAAGAATAAAAGCCTAGCCAGCACAGAAAAACAATAGTAAACAAAACAATTGCTACTTATTAAGGAGAAAAGAAGCCTAGAAAGAAATGTTGGAAAGTCAAAAGATCACCACCCGGGAAAAATTTTTAAAGAATGCAAATAAATACGAAAATAGATTATCAAGATAATCTCAAACACCTAAACACCTATCAAAAAAAAAAAAATACATAATGAATTGATGATCTGCTGACGGATCCAACAAAAATAGAACAATTTCGTTACTTCGACGAGTTGTTAAATAACTAAAGTATACTTATGAAAGTACCGTAAAATATAAGAGATCGATTTATCCAACAGCAATCCAGAATTAACAGATTAACTGAAATGAAGTTGGAAGAAATAGAGCTTTTAGATTTAAAAACTTTAAAACCTCAGGAAGAACATAAAATTTCCATCAAATGTTTATATATTAACGTTGTCTATACAGTGTACACGGTTAAATTTTCAATATATTTTGAAACTTTTTTTGAGCTATTTATAGACAGCTGAAATTTTCAATTTCCCTGAGTATTTTTTTTTTTTTTTTTGGAGTTTCGATAAAATTTTTGTTTTTGTTTAGTTTCTTTTTTATAAATATCGATAAAAATTTTTGGCTAAGTCAAAATACTTGAAAATTGAGTACAAAGTTCCTCATAACAGACACAGTTAATGTTATTGTGATTCAAAAATTATAATTATACTTAGGTAGTCACTTAATTTTTTATTGGCATTAGAAGTACAACTATTGATAAAAATTTGTTAAAATCATGAGTATTTGCAAATTATTTTGTAGGTATAATTCATAAAAATTGTTGTTTAAGACATAAGTAACTAAAAGTTGAAAATTTAATACAAAATTTTCCATAAGTTTGGGCTGTTTTTCTAACAATAATTATAAAAAAACTTAAATTTTGGTGTATTCAGCCTATTCAGTTTTAAAACATAAACCGCTTTTTATAATTTATACTAACCACTATAAGTCTATAAAATATAAATTTATATCCTAGGCTGAGAAATCATTTCCATTTACAATCGTTTATCGTATACAATGATACCTATGACCTATCATCGGATTCAAATTTAATTCATCAATTGAGACAATAACAAAATGGTGTCAAAACGATAACAATCAATAGTTAAAACAACACGATTTTGACATTATAGGTACCTATTTTAAATATAACTTATTGTTGAATTATAAATTTATAAGGTTAATTTAGCTACACACTGGTGTTACCTTAACAACCCAAATCACATAATTTACTTGTAGGCTATATTTATAGGTACATAAAAAATTAAAATTAACTTAACTGTACAGATGCGTTCTCAGGATTTTTCAATGGAGAGGATGAAAGAAATTGATACATGATAAGCCGTAAGGGTTACCAAAAATAGACAAAATATGTATCGCTAATATGTAAGAAAATGTGACTGTACAAAAATGATAAGTAAATATAAAAAGCTAAGTTAAAACAATACAAAATTTAACTAAATAAGTTAATAAGTTAAAAACAAAAATAACTAACTAGTTAAGTTAAAAAGTTAAAAAAATAACTTTTTAATAAGTTAATACCCACCATTGCTAAAAAATATGTATGTATGTAAGATTTAATAGTATTATATTTTACTACTATGTATATTTAATAAAATATCAAATATGTATCTATAAATAAATGTGAATATATTATGTACGAGGGCTTTTTTCCCGGGGTGTGTTTTCTAGTTTGGGTTCTTTTTCCGTAGGTTTTTTTTCCGTGGCCATTTTTTCCGCCTCCCACATTAGCGTTACTCTCTTGACCACTCTTTTTTCAAATTGGATGTCAATTATTTAAGAACGAGCAAAGAACAGTAAATATTTTTAAAAAGTGTGGATAGAAGCAAGAGTAAACGAAAACTGATTATAACATAAAAATAAATTTTCTTATATGTAAGTATATTAAATATTAATGCAAAACATAAAGCCCAGAATATTAACTGTATAAATATAAGTATTAGTTAATCTATAACATTAAAATACATAGGTACAAATTTGAATTAGCTAGAGCCTATAGAGGAATAACTGATAAATGCTTAAAGTTCTGTGCCTAAATCTACTTTACTTGATGGGCTTGTCTAAGCCCATTTGAAGGGGAGAGGGACTAAAGGTAGGTATTAACTTAAGATTTGCTCATTTTGAAAATTGAATTGCTGATTAAAAAATAAGATGTACCTATTTGTTTTATTAATAAGTTTTAAGAGGACGTTTAATCATTTTAGTGATTTTATAAAATGTGGAGGTACCTAAGAATAGAGCCTTTTGTAGGATTTTTGACATCAAGTTAATAATATACGATAACCATAAATTCATTAATTTAAAATTTTAATAATATTGATTATATAATCAGAAACAATTCATTTTCGGAAAATTAACTATAAAAAACTAAGAAAACTTTTAAAAAGTTAAAATGTAAAGCGCAGCTGACAGCACTATCGAAAATGCATACTAGATGGCAAATCAGATATCTACTCATATTTTCTTCAAAGTTGTGATTTTAAAATATAATATATTGTACAATGTACTTCTAATATATTTATATTCCTACAAAGCCACCCTCAGAAATTTTTCTTAGGGGGGGGGGGNNNCAGCAAAAAAACAATACACTTATGACTTATCATAATTTCTATTTTTTATGTTACCTATATAATTATATTATGTGGTGACATGTCAAAATAATAATATATGATAACATGAATGAGGACCAGATAACGATAACTGATAAGGCATATTTGCTACAATTGAACTAAAGTCAAGAAAAATCATCTTATTATATTAATTATTAAAAGTAGTGATAAAGTCTTATAAAATAGTTAAATATTTTATTAAAAATGTTTAAAAGGCTAAAGGGATCCATTGGAAAAAACGATGAACCGAAAACACCGAATTCTTTACCCCAAGTAAGACTATTATAGTTTTAATTAATAATCTGTTTTAATTTTGGTACTTTTAAATATAATTTAGAATCGCCCAACATGGAGTAGCTTTTCTACAATATCTCCATTGAATTCAGAAATGGAAGATTCTCAATTTTGTATAAATGACGACATTGAAGGTAATTTCTAAAAATTTGAAATAAAAATTTTAGAATAACTTTTCTTTGGTATTAATTTATAGAAACACCTAAGAATTCACCAGCCCGCGTTGTCGTCAGTGAAAGTACTACTGTTGATCTTGGTAAATTTAGCCAATCTTCTTCATCATTAGTGAATGATCAACTTTCATTTCATGTATGTTGGTTTATGAAACAATTTATTTTAATAGTTACCTATGTGAAATTAATAAAGTTTTATTTTAGACCGATATTGAATCAGCAAGTGAAATAGATGATAGTGCGAGTGTTGTATCTGAATATGCAAATGAAATTACAAAAGAAAATTTATATGCTGCTTATAAGAAACTTCATGGTCGATACCATAAACATAAATTTAAATATACTGAATTAGCTGATAAATTCAAACAAACAATGACCATACATGATAAAGATAAAGTAATTTAGATTAAGATATGTTTATATAATTTTTGTTTCTTACTTTCATTTTTTATTGTATTTTAAGATAACTATGACAAAGGCTCAAGATAAACTACTTCAAAGAATAGCAGAACTTAAAGAGCAGTGTACCTTGGAACAAGCTGCTAAGGCCCACATGGAAGATGCATTAAGAAATGATATAGAAGAAAGAGATCATATAATATCTACTCTTAATACTAAAGTAAAAAATTATAAAATTTTTTGTTGAAAATATCAACAAATATAATGACTAATCAAAATTTAAAAAGTCTAATTAATTCTAACATATGGTTATGAACATTTGTTTAACCTAATCTAGGTATGTAGCATGTTTTATGGATATTTCAGATACATTCTGACTAATCTGTATAAAAAATTTGATCTTTTACAAACAAGCCTTCAAAGTTTTATTTTTAATATTATACACTTATTAACTAAAATATGCAATATTAAATTGCCCAAAACAACACTATTGATTTTTACATTTTATTTTAAACCATAATTTCATTAATTTGTTGTGTTTGTTGATATATTAATTTATTTGTATAAGGAACCTCATGAAAAAAATAATGTTATTATGAATGAATTTATTCTAGATATTTCCAATAATTCAAATTCTAAATTAAGTGATTTGTGTTGGAAAACCATTCTTTAATTAATATGCTAATTATTATTTATTTAAAATAATATGTCTTAAATTAGTACTTAAAAACTAAAATAGCTTTAAAAATAGTAATATTGACTTGATAATTAAAAATAATGTTCATATTTGACATCAATGAATTATGAAAACAAAATATTTTATATGGGATATCTTAATATTTACCTCAAAAATATGCCAGTTTATAAATTAAAATATATAATATTTAAGACTTATGTAAAAATGACTTATAAAAAAAATAGTAGTTATTCATTTCTGTGTGAATAATTTAGTGTTTGATATTAATCATGTTTTTTTTTTTTAATGTATACTTCTAGATCGATTTGTTAAGGAAAAATAGTTCTGATGATTGTGAATCTAATTCTATTGGATCTGCTGATTTATTGGTACACATTTTTTTGTTTATTATTATCTATGTGTAACAACTACAAAATTAAATATTGTATACATTAGGATAAGTGTGAACGATTGAATGAAGAACTATCTTCAACAAAATCAGAATGTGCATCATTACAAAATCAAATTGAATTGTTGAAGAAAAGCGAAGAAATCACATTATTAAGTTTGGCAGAAAATAAAATGGCAATTCATAAAGAACTTGAAACCAAAGAAGACCAAATAAAAAAATTGGAGAAAACCATAAATGGACTTCAAATGGAAAATCAAATATTATTAAAAGGTTAGTGTTAAATAACTAAAAAAAAAAAATTAAATTGTAAATTTTAGTATTATTTTTTCAAAATTTTATAAATATAATTGATTGTAATTTCCAGAAAAAGCTAGTCATTTGTCAACAAATTCATATCAGGTATAGAGAAATCATTGTTTTTTTTTTTTTATAAAATACATATATTTTATTTTATCAAAATATTTTGACATTATATTTTTAATTTATTATTAGATAAATATAAACCAGAATATTCAAGAGGAAATAACTAAGCAACTTAATGAGCTAGAAGGTGAAATGTCTTCAGCATTTGAGTTTAAAGAAAATGAAGTGAAAGAACTGAAGAATCAATTAAAAGCTTTTGAGCAACGTTTTCAAGAACAAGAGCAAAAAAATATTTTGACAGAGGAAGTTTTAAAGAATAATGAAAATCACTATAAATTAATTATCTCTAATTTAGAACAGAGTTTAAATGAAAACAAGATTTCATCTTCAAAGAAAATTGATACATTTTTAAAAGAAATTAGTGAAAAGTCACAAGTAATTAAGAATTTAACAGTTAAACAAAAGGAAATGGAGAAACTGAAACAAGATTATGAAAAAAATAAAAATGAAATTCATGATTTAAAGAATCAAATAGTTCAAACTAAAAAACTAGTCAAAGAAAATGAATTAATTCGTGTTGATGAACAGAATAGATGTATTGAAGAATTAAAACTGAAATCGGAAGAAATTACTAATTTGAAAGATAAATTAAAATTATTTCAAAATACATTTAAAGAAAACGAAAAAAAAATATTAGATCTTCAAAATCATACTGATGAAGTTAATCTGAAAAATAAAAGCCTTATAGAATCTGAAGAAGAATTAAAGCTGACAATTTTTAATTACAAAAAAACCAATGATGAGTTACAAGATACTATAAAATTGTTAAAAAAAGAAAAAGAATCAATTATTGATACAATGAAAACAAAAATGGATGGGAATCAGTTAGAAATTGAGAAATTAAACAATTTAAATAAAGAAATGTTATGTCAATTAAATCAAGATAAATTAATTCAGATTTCTGAAGAACGCAACATTGAGTCTGTAATTAAAGATTATAATCTACTAACAGAAGAGAATGCTTATTTAAAAAAAGAACGACAAAAAATGCTTCAGACATTACAAGATATGCTAAAAAAAATTAAAGTTGATTTTGGAAATCTTAAGTCATTCGCAGAACAGCAATTAACTGAGTGTTCATTTATACTTGTTAATCATATAAAACATTTGAATGCTGAGTTCTCGTCTAAAATTAAATCCTACCAAAATAATTTAACTGAAACTAAACAAAAATTAGAAGTAATTCAAAAAGCATTTTTAGTATTAAAATCTGACTGTGTTAAAAGTCTAGATTATTTTAAAATTGAAATTATTGAAAAATATAATGAAGATGTACTGTGTCTAGTATCTCAAAATAATAAAGAACTAGAAAAAAGAAAAATAGATTTATTTAAACTTCAAGAAGAAATTGATTGTAAGTATTAATTTAATCTTTAATACTTTTTAGTTGACTATCTCAAATATCTTAGACCTTGCATAAAAAATCTTTTAAAAAATAAAAATAAAATACAGATGTCTCATATTTGTCTTTGTGTATAACATTTTTCTTATTTATATAACAAAAAGTCACAACCATCATATCTAGTATAATTTTTAATATGAAAATTAGTAATATCTATTTAGTAGTACTGCAGTCACTAATCCGGACATCCAGTTAATACTGAAAATTTATATTTCGTACTTTTACTTATGTATATTGTATATATTCGAGAATACCAATGATAAAGTTATTATTGTTTCAATTAATAACAATAAAAATGTGTAATGTAAAATTGTAAATCAATACATTTTTAATTTGTATGAATACATAAGGTGTTTTTTGAAAAATATATATTAGTAAGAAAATAAAACATCATTTTGTTTAATCCAGGTTTTTGATAATCTGGATAGAGTTTTGTCCCATCTAGTCCGGATTAGCTTGACTACTATATTATGTTTAATTATTTAGGTTATAAAAAGAGTGAACACCGCTCAGTAAAAGCAGAAGTGAAAGAAACTATACAAGAGTTACAAGAATGCATAGAATTACAAAAAAAAACATATACAAATCTACAGGATGAATATTCTAATTACCAAGTGGTAAGTGATAATAGTTATATTATTTATTATTAACTACTTATTCAGTAATTTTTAATTAAGTATATTTTCTTAGAATGAAAAGAAAAAATGGACAGATAAGCTAATAGAAACTGAAAATAAGTGGTTAGAAAAAATGGACAACTACAAAAAAATGATGGATACAGAGCACAGAGAAGAATTAGAAGCTTTAACTAACGAATGGACTAATGAACAAAAAGTTAATAAAATGATAAATATACATCATTATTTTTTTTTAATTTTTAATTTTTTTTTGATTTTTTGTTTCTTTTTTTTTTTATTTACAGCATAATGCACTTACGTTAATGCCTGCTGATAGTAAAAATGAAGAGGTGCATTTTTCCCTACTTTATATTTTTATTTCTATATTTGGTCAAAATTTCATTTATATGAAAGTGTGTTAAATTTATTTAGTGTTTAAAACATATTTTTATGTTGTTAGACTCTTGAAAAAATAATTCAAGATGTTGAGACCACTTCACAGCGAGAAGAAGCTCTTCAACGTCAAATAACTAAACTCAATAAAGAACTCTCTGAATTAAAAAAAATGTACAGGTAGTTTACTTCATATTATGCTTTTATCTATGCACTTTAATATAATTTTATTTTAAAGAAATGAAGTTCATAATAAACATAGAAATAATGAAGGAGACGATGAAGATAATGATGTTAATAACAAAGATGGATGTGAAATGGAATATTTAAGAAATATTTTATACGAGTATATGATGGGAAAGCAACCTATGGTAAGTGTTAAAATTATTTTTAATTTTGTTGTATCCTAAATATTTTACTACTTATTTTTTTTTTTAAGAATGTTTTTACTTTTAACTGATTTCATAAAATATCTTTTATTTTATTTTGTTTGTCATTTATAGTATCCTTTAATTGTTAGATTAGTGACATATTTATATTAAAAATTATGATACTATGTTTCTACATTTACTGTTATTAAGGTCTTAGGCCATAGCCAATGCTGAGCCATAACTAGTTATAAAAAAAAAAAGTGTTAAAAAATAATTTAGAAATTAAATTATTTCTTTTTATAAAATATAATTGTAACTTAACTTAATTATATTGTTAGAATTAAAGTTATTTGTAAAATTTTATTTACATGTTTTTGTATTGTCTACTGTATATTATTTTTTTAGTAATTTTTTTACTCCAATTTTTACTAAATATCTTATTTATTTCACAAATTATGCGTATGCTTGGATTTAGAATTTTTATATGTAACACATATTATTTTGGCGCTATAACTTAAAATCTGATGTGTAAATGCAATATGCCTGTAAACTTTAGTGTATGAAATACTAAGACCCACATTTTACTAACATATAATATTATAAACATTTTTCAAACATATTATGCACGTATCTCAATTTTATTTATGCATCATTCTGCAGGTATTAGCTAAAGTATTAGCTGCAATAGTGAAATTTGACTCCAACCAGTTGAATACAATACTACAAAAAGAAGAACAAAAAGTTTCTTTGGTAAATATATATTTTAATAATCTTAATGTTTTATGAAAAAAAAAATTGAATAAATATTTTCTTTTTAAGTTAAAAACCTTAGGACTATGATATTAACCGTCCAGAAGCAAAGAATAATTGTTAAATTATTCTTTTCATCTATTATCATCTCAATTGTTGTTACTTCACTACACTAGCATCATTCCTTGCATAATTTTTCATAAGCAATTTTTATTATAGTGCAATTTAAATTTTAAATTTGTATTATATACTTTGTATTGTTACCAAAATAAGTAATTATATGTTATTATTAACATAGTATTTATTATTATGTTAGATCATTAATATTATAAGCATAGGTGAAACTAAAGGTTAGCAATCTAATGTCCTGTTAAGATATTCATCTTAAATTTATTTATTTAGGCTATTGTAAACTCTGCCAGTTTTAATTTATTACTTTTAATAAGTACATGGAAACTTTGTCAGTGTTAAGACACTTTTTCACATTAAATACATAAACATTCTTACGATAACATATGTACCTTGAAATTGCTAAAATTTATTTTAGTTAAATATGTCAGATCAATTTGTTTAATATTTAAAAATAATTATATCACATTATTTATTATTTTAATTCACAGTTCAAAATATTATAACATAACATACCTACATAATTTTTGATTATTACAATCATTTATTTTTTCTTTAATATACTACACATTACAATAATATTACATATTTAATGTGTTTGGACAATTATTGTTTTAATTATTTTAATAACATTGTAATGTACAAATTATTTTTTAACAACTTTTAACTTTTTGTTTTTAAATTTTTTATATATATATATAATATATATTGACATATTACGTGTAACTATTATTTAATATGGACCATTTTTATTATAAAAATTATAGTTTTTGTTTTATTGAAAGGTAACATAGGTAATAATTTTATACTTTTACTTGATTTCTTCACTGGCAAATTTTACATGAACCCAATTTTATCTGGCTCTTTTCCTGGTGAACTTTACACTAAAAACAAGTACTTATGGCAGAGGTTACACACTTAAATTTATTTAATTCTTTTAAAATATATAAAGGTACAACAATAATATAAAAATTGTTATTAAATTGTATCTGCACAATATTCTTCATCTATATGAGTAAGTAGGTAACTTAACCTACTAAGTACATTATATATACTTGGTATTACTCTTGAAATTGAAACAAAATGAACCAAGAAAAAAATATTTATTTTTGGGCAGAGGATATTTTTTTTATGTATTTAGGCCTGATTTTAAGAAAACGTGATTAGTTTTGCCTATGATTGTATTATTATTTTTGTTATTTATTTTTAATCAACAAACAATATTAATCAATTATTGTATGAATTAGTAATTAGAAATATTCAATATTGTTTATAATTATTCAGATATTCATATTTAACAACTTAAACTATGTGTTAGTTTATATCTATTATCATTCTATTATCTTACAAATTAAAAACTTTATAAAAAATAAAATAAAATTTGCAAATTTATGGTGTATAATCTTAAAAAAATACTTATACTTGTATAAAGTAGTATTATTAAATTCAACATATCTGGAATATCAAAATTAATTGATATAAGTCATAAGCATGATACTTTAGACATGTGCATATTTATTTACTATATTTGATTTTGTAAAATATTTTAATAGTTTGAATGTCATAAATTTATATATATTTTAAAAAACAATTTTTGATTTTGAAGTGGTATTTTGTATTTATAATAAGAAAATTGTAATTTACAATATTGAAAATGTTATAGTTTATTAACTGTAAAAACTTGGTATGTTTTTTCAATACAAAGAAAATAGATATAATATGGACCTAGTTCAAATAATTGATATTAAATTCTGTAAAAAATGTTTATAAAATATTTGATAAATATTTTAAAATAATAAAAGGGCTGCAAACGAGTTGTGTCTCTAGGATTTTTACAGATTATATGAATTGTGTCCCTAGTTTTTTTCAGATAATACCAGTTTCTTCAAACTAATATAAATAAATAATAAAAACAACTACACAAATAATTTTAATAATATTGGCCGTCTAGCAATTAGTTGTATTTTATCGAATCTCATCTAAAATTAAAGTATGATATTGATATTGGAATTTATTATATTGGAATAATATTATATACCTATATAATAAAATATTTATAGTTCATTATCTTAATATAGTAGAGTAGATGGACAATAATCAAGATAGATAGGTATTTAGTACCTATTTATAAATTTCCAATGACCTTGTAGTCAGGCCGTATTTACGCATGGTCCAGGCATAGGGCATAGGGCGGCAAATTTTGTAAGAAATGGAAAAAAAAAATCAAAAATATTTACTAAATTTTTTTTCTTGGGATAGGGTAGGGCCAGCATATTTAAAAGGGCCTAGAGCGGCACCTTTTCTAAATCTGGCCCTGCTTGTAGCCCCACGCGACACGCACATCTTGTCAGTTGTGTTGTCACCACACGCTAATAATTAAATCGCGGATTTGTGTGTACCATTACTATTTACTGAATTTGCATATCTGCCATCTGGTTGATCGTATGACACGCTATACGTGAGCACAATTTGCACAAAATTTGTGTAAATCTAAATTGTAAATCGTAAATTGTAATTTGTAAATCAAAATCATATGTAACTATATGCTTACAAATATTGACTATGTTTTTGTGTCTGTCATCACATTTTGTAGCAGTAAGTCATTTAATTTTCAACTTAAGGGGAGCTTTTTAATAGAAAATCACATTTAGTTGGTACATTTAGGAGTTAAAAGTGAATAAAAGTACTTATTTGTATTTACTATTTATATAAATAATACATTGCCATCATGAGATTCGTTCGACACCTACTATACAGCACTCCAGGTTTTAAAAAAAAATGTTTAGGGTCATTTATTAGAAGAATCAAATTAATCAGCACACGATTTATGTAAAATTTCTAAAAATAAATAGGATACAATTCGTCTACCCCACTGTTATCATTGGGACACAACTCGTTAACTACAAATAAATAAAGTATTTAATGTTTACTTTTGAATAATTTTAAATTTGTTAATATTTAAACTTTTTAATATTTGACCATACCTTTAAATATTTATATAATTTATGATGATTATTATTTTATTTTAGTAAGTATTGATGATTGACAAAACTAAGGTAAATACTAAATATTTAAGGAAATTATTTACATTCAATTTGGCTGTAACTGGTTAGCATTAGTTAAAATATTATTATTTTGTGAGTACATTCTAGATAAGTACATTAAATAGGTAATATTTTACATATTTGTATGACTTTTACTGTTCAAAAAATAAAAACAGTATTTACTATTTAGGACTTCCCAATTTCCTAAAAAATGTCCATACCAAATGTTAACAGTTTTATCACACAGAATCTAAAATTTCTCATTTACATTTGAATTAACTAAAATACAGTTCATTATTACATAAGACTAATAAGATAATTCTTTTGTAAAAAATATTCATTATTTCAAAAATTAATATTGTGTTTGAAAATATTTTTTACACAACCTTAATTTATTGCAAAATAATACTTGAAAAAAGGCTATATTTTCATTATTGTTATCAGTTTTTAAGTTGTTTACTTAATTAATACAAATTTTTATTTTTACTTAAATTATTAATTACCTACCTACTTATTCTCAAAAAGAATATTTTTTAGATTAATTTCGGAAATGTTAAAACTGAAATGATTCAAACATTTGTAAAAAACCATATTTAATTTAAAATTTTGTTTTGTTACAATTTAAAAATATGTAAAAGATGTTTTCATAAATTTTTTTAGTGTTTTACGTCAAATAAATTATCAGGTATTATAGATAGATCTACAATCTACATATTATTATTATGTTACATAAGTCTATGCCGTATGGCATATCATTGACCAGTGACCACATACTATACCGTCTTTATCAAGTACACTACCTATACCTATATATTATACTAGATACCTACTAATGATCCATGTGGCATGTTTTATGTTGTTTAAAATATTTTAATCTTGATAGATTATTAATTATTATAGCATTTAATATTTTTATATCAGTGACTAGTGAGTATAACAAATGTAATAGCAACACAAATTAAATAAAATATTTGGTATACTTTTTGATACCTCCATCCAAATTTTTTTCCTTATTATTTTTTAATACTTTTTTAAATTTATTGACGGCTAACAACTTGTTACTTATATAATTAACAAACATTTATTACATGGTAGGTAGGTAATAAAAAAAATCCTTAATGAGTTCAATAGTCAATTTAATATTGTGTTTGATATAATTACCTTATTTTAGTTTTAAATTATCAACAGTACTTTTTGTTAATGAAATCTAAAATAAATGTTGACTAAATTTAGAAACTTTTTAAATATTTTTTAATGTATTTATATTTACTTACATTATGGTTATACTTTATGCAATATATTTATATATGCATTAATTATTATTTAAAAAAATTCCTTTTAGTTGTACTAATTTTTAGTGGTTCAATTTACTTTATCTATTTTGACCATGTAAATTGGTATATCAGTCGATTTCTCATTGACATGTATAGAAAATGGTAATAATAGAAAATAAAAATTAATAGAAATTAATAAAAATAAGTCTTTCATTTACAGTTTAAAATTTAATAACTTCTAAGAAAAATTGTTAATTTGGTTTGAAAACAGAGAACATAATAAAATGCGTACAATCTATAATTTTCTACATAATTATTAATTTTAACTAACAAGATCAAAAAAAAAAAAAAAAGTATTGAAATATTTAATCACACTATGTTGATGCTACTTTATTTTCAATCATGTAATTTTTTAATTTATTTTCAAGATATCTTTTTCTGTACGTTAAGGGTAATTCAGATAATTCTGAAATAAATTCAATATGATCTCCTTCTTTTGAATACATGTTTTCACCATTTGGTAAAATATTTCTTAAAGCTAGATTTCTTTGAATTAATATTTCATAATACTCTATTCCGCCTTTAATGTATTCTTCACTGATATCACACAATTTCTCATCAGCTTTTTTTTGATAAAAATTTTCAGTTGAAGTTCGTATTAAAAACCATATTAATACTCCTATGTTACTTACTAAAACAAGGGCTAACGATTTTACTCTGACTGGATTTTGAGATAATCTGTAATACATGACATGTCCCAAAGCATACATTGGTATTAATACTATAGAAGGTATAATAGATTTAATTAATATTCGGTGATTGTCTGTAAGTATCAATTCTCGAGCAATACTATATTTTTTAGCAGGTTCACTGAGGACCAATGACTTCACAAATTGTTGACCAAACTCAGACTTGTTATTTATAAGTTTTGTATGTTGTTCCTATAAAGTAAAAATAATAAACGCACAAATTCTCAAGTTGTATATTAAAGTAATCGATTATACTTGTAAATTTAAATCTTCAGCATTTAGAATTGAAACATCATCTGTTGAGTTCAGATCATAAATACTTGGAATTCCTATATAACTACCCATGCGAGTATTCAAACAACCAACATTTATTGGATCAATGCCTTTAGCTGTAAATGGTGTTACAAAAGCTTTTTTAAATTCTGTCAATTTTAAATCATGAATCACATTGTCATATTGTTTTCGAAGAGATTCACTTAATGCAACTGGTTTATTATTTCTGAAAAAAAGTAAATAATCTAACTAATTAAAACATTTATGGAAATGAAAAGATTAAGAGTACATGGTTAAATAAATGTAAAAAGATTGTTAATAATTTAAGAAAATAATTTTTTTATTTAAAATGTTTAGATGTGGGTTTCATATTTAAATGGCATTTATTTTAGTTTTAATTTTTAACTCAAAACTATAACAAAATATAATAATTAAAAGTTGACAAGCAATTGTCATATTTTTTAAACCTGTTTCATTTAATAGGTAATATAGAAATACTTAAAAATTGACAAATTAAAAATGAATGTATCTATATTTTTTAGTAACATACTTGTTTGCTTCTTTAAAATATTTTACATATAAATCATTTAAGACTATATTAGAACAATATTCGATAACACCGGCACCAATAGTCACTGTGCACAACGCGTTGACTACAAAATCCGACGTCACTTTAAACTTGCTCATAATAATTGTTAATTATTATAATGTAATTCAGAGTTAATAATTTAATATTATATTTTTTGTCAGCTGTGCGTTAATTACTTTATAACAGTATCTCAATATTGTGGCTGTTTTTACAATATTATAATACCTTAAATCTATTTTACTGAACAGTGAACACACAGTAGATTAGTTAACGAATTACGAATTTGAGCAGCAGTCGTCAGTCACCACTCACCACTCACCAGAAACGGCAGTAAAATGTATGTTATCTATAGCCATGGGGCAATCGAGTGATAAGCACTTGTCCGAAAGATGATAAGGAATCGAGATATGATGATATGATATTCGAAAATTATCACTGATGATAATTGATCATTGATCCGTATTTGTAGGATCCGGATCCGGGTGGCTGGAAGAATGTGGTTTAAGGTATTTTTTTTTTAAATTGTGTAACGTGCCACGTGGTCATTTGGATCATTATATCACAGACTGAGATTTATCATCTTATAGACAATCAATATTATATTTTTCACATTTTGTAATTATTATTTATATTATTTTATTAAGTAAGGTGACGTAATTTTTACGAACAAAAATCCATTTATCGCAAAAAAACACTTGTAAGGTCTCAAAATACACTTACAATATTTTACCACAAAATAGATGAATTTCATCCGTTGGATTATACCGTTTTAGTTATTTTACCTATAATACTTATAAGGCATTGCTCATCGGTGAGATCATCCACGATCCATCCATAGATAATAATATTATCTATGGATCCACCCCGGTCGGTTATCCACCGGCTAAGCCAACCAACTAGAGGCCGGCCGGTTCCCCGCACTTGTGCAGCCCATCACGCACTGGGCGACTCCTCCCGTACTCGTATCATGCGCCAATGACAGTAATTCATTTATCATTTCATTATATCTTTTTAAGTTTTATATTTTTTTACGCACACACGCGTCACGCACGTCACCGTCCCGCCACCCACCTACCCATTACCTAACATTATCGCTGTAGAGTAGACCGCAGTCCGTAGTGCACGCGAGTGGCGAGTCGCACCAACTTTGGCTCTCGGGTTTTTTGCATCGCGCCGCACCGTATCGCATCGAATCGCATCATTCGCATCGGTCGTTACTCGTTGAGTTGGAGCGGCGATTTAACCGCCCATACTCGACAACGTCCGTCGGCCACCCCGGCATCGACCGTTGATCGATTCGGTACAGGCGCGATTTCGATCCGTTCCATGACGAATAACGACGACGACGATACCAACAACGACAATCGTGCGCGCTGCCGCCACCGCTGTCCTCGTGCGTTGTTGTATAAATAGGCCCGAACGTCCGGCGTCGCGCGCAGTTGGTTCGTGCGTTGTGTATGTGACGGTTAGGTACTGCGATTATTGACTTTATTATGATGACCATCGTCGTCGTCGTCCCCAGTTAGTCTTACCCACTATCCTACAACTCGTAGGGAAGTCCACCGAAACACCGGCCGCCGGTACCCACTATCCATCAGTCGCGCAATGTCTGCGTTCCGGCAAGTGATCGATGCCTTCTGGTCGCCGGACATTTGGCTGCCGCCGAACACCAAGTGGTCCGATCTGGAACCCAATGAACAGGTCCAGTACACCGACCACCGGCACCTGTTCTACCCACTGCCCATGGCCGTCGTCGTATTGCTCATACGATATCTGCTCGAAAAGTGAGTCGAACTTTAGAGTGGACGAGCTGGAGTGTATTACTTTTGAACCACAATCTATGGTTTTTTTTCTCACTCGTCGATCTTCTCTTTCAGACACTGTTTTTCGCCTTTTGGCATATCGTTGGGCATCAAGAGCACTAAACCAAAACGGGTTCCCAATAACGACCTGCTGGAGGAGATGTTTGCCCGAAACAGCAAGTGGAATCACAAGGAGGTGGTGGGCTTAGCTAAGAGGCTCGATTGGACTGAGCGACAAGTAGAACGGTGGTTGAGATTAAGGAGAGCACAGGGCAAGCCTTCGACCCTCATCAAATTTTGTGAGAGCAGGTAATATTTTTCATTAATTAATATAAACTAACAAAAACTCATTGCTTGAAACCTTATTGGTATCTGTATTTTTTTCATAAATCTCTATGTAGGTAACAAAATAACTGTGTAGCGTACTAACTTAATTAATCTATTACATTTAACTAAAAAAGTGTATTGATTTGAAGTAAGTTAACAAATATTGTGATATAATTACCACTGACGTTCCTGTTAACTTTATTACAGTTATAGTTGTTTTTTTTTTATCTATTATACTTTAATTATTATGAAATTTTATACCTAAGCCTTCATATTACCTTTTTTTTATTAAATCCAAGTTATATTTATAGAATTTTGTTTGTTAACTTTATGCACATAATTTGAATGTATTTTTTATTTTCTATTGTATGCTTTTATTAAGTTGATTGGTTGTTTTATTTTCATTGAAATTAAGACTAACCTATGGATTCTCAAATATTAAAACAAATTATCAGTTCTATACATTTATTAAATAACAGTGTTAGAGAATATAGAGAAATATGTCTGGAAATATAGGTATTTAAAGAATGATAATATTAATCAACGATTCAACTGAATTACAAAAAACACTTACTAAGATAATGCCTTAAAAATAACTCGTGTATGTTTTATACATCTAATAAGAGTTTTTTCATTAATGTCTTGGTTTTATTTGATTATTAGACATCAATATATTTGTGGCTAAAAATACATTTATTGTTGTATAATTTAAATTGTATTAAATATTAATTGTAGAAGTTATTGAATAATAATTCACAATTTATCTATGATAAATTGATAAATTAAAAAAACTACAACAATCCACTATAATATACGGAATGATTGGTTTAACACATGGGCCTGATCAAATTTAAATAGGTACTTGAACAATTAAATTATCAAAAATTATATTAAAATTAAAATTTGTTTTAAAAAAATAATCTAAATACCATTTAAAATTCAGAGCTAATATTGTTTAAATACATAAGAAAGTACTTTGGACTAACACAAAATATAACAAAATATTTACTGGTTCATGGATTCATGCTAAAAGAATTATACTGTATATGTTAATTAAGTTTTTTATTATATTAGTTTTTTGTTGTCAGCTAATTGTATTTTAACTTGTATATAGGTACTTTTTATCTACTTAGTTTTATTATTTCCTCATAACAATTTAGACTATATAGTTGTAAGATAAGTTAATAAACATTTTTATTTTTTATTAGATTGTAACTATCTGTTTTCAATCATAATTATTTTGTTAATAATGATGGTTATGACGTTCAGTACATTATTTTACAATAATGATTACCTACTTAATTAATATTTAGAAAATATATTTATTGTTCCTTTAAATACCACTAGAATAAATTCTATAAAACTTCAATGGGGAATTTTACAATTTTTTTTATTCTTAAAAATTTTTTATTAAATATATGTTAGCGTACTATTGCTTTCTCTCCCAGACCCCATTCACAATATAGGAAATGTGTGTTTAGTAGAATCAATATTGTGTTTTTGATGTTAGTATTATATTAATCTATTATCATACTAAAATGTAAAGTTTTCATAATAGGTATGTGTTCTTATATTGATTTTTTTTATGATATTTAAATTTTATGGAAGTTAAATGTTACAATATTAAAATGGTCATTTTTTGTTTTTAAGATTGAAATATTATAATAACAGTCAACTTAGAAATACAGATAATTTTTTAAACGAGGTTTTAAACTTTTAATTTGATGGTAGGTACGTTTATTCATTCAAATACTAAAGCTAACAATATAAGTTTAATTTTGTTGAACACAAATTAGCTATAGTTTGCTAATGTCCTCTAAATATTCTGGTACTATTTATAAAAAAATGTATATTAAATCTTAACATATATTGTTTTATTTAAGTTTTAAATTACTGTATACAGATTATATGTTAGTTGTTTGGTCAGTAAAAAAAAAAAAAAACATATAAAACATGTTAATGAATAAGGGAAGCCATTTAAATATATTCTATTCAAATATTTTAAGGTATAGTATAACAGACAAACAAAAATTAATCGTGTAAAGAGGTTATGTAACATGTTGTGTTGCATGTGTATTGAATTGTTTTGTGTATAATTTAAAAAAGATATATTTTTATATTCTATATAAAACAGAAATGCTGAGAGTTATAATTTGCTAAGTTGTACTATCGGTGATTTTAATTTAGTTATTTGTTGTTTGGTATATAGTAGCAATATAGTATTTTTAATTATATTATGATAATTATCATTTTCAAAATAAATTCTGAATAGGGTTCTGGTAATTCAAAAGAGGCTAAGATTTTGTAATCAAAATCCATTTTATATATATTTCTTTTATTTCATTATAATTTTTGATTAAAATAAATCAAACATAGTAAAATTCATGTTCAATTTCTTGCAAATTAAGTAAATTAATAAGTAATAAAGGTAGCTGATTAAAAATGTACTTTTTTATTACTTCAAGTATTGATTCAAAAAAAAAATATATATATATTTACGGTGTAGGATGAAGCTAATGTACGAGAGTAAAAATGGTAAGACATTGTATTTTAAACTTATGATATTCTTAAAATGTATATAAAAAAAATATAAACTACCTATAACAATTTACTTAAATTACTATAAACCCCTTGTTTTTGAATGTTAAATTTTATTTATTTTTTATTGTTGATAGTTGGTATTAATGAAAAATGATTAAACATTAGTCATTATTAATATATCAATAATTGTTAATATTTAATTAAGTGTAAATACTTTTGATTAATTTAATTTAAATTCTAAATGATTAATTAGTGATTAGTGATAACTACAACATTTTAATACCAATGTATTATACTCTGATTATAGAAGTTACTATGTCAATAGTTATATTTTAAAATTGTCTGGCATACATACTAATTGGTATTGAGAATAAATATCTATTAAATATATCTATTTTAAAAATAATTATGTTTGAATTGTAAAATTGTTAAATTACATTAAGAAGAAGTAATTTTTTTATTTTAATATATTTAAAAGTACAGTTTTTATTCTCCCTACATTAATTGATTAAAATTGCTTGTATAAAACCCCTGAAATAGTGGATTGTCCCCAAAAAAATATTTTCTCAAAAATCAGCATTATAAAAATAGTAGCTTTTTTTCTTGTATACCTATTGTTATGAGCTAAAAATAAATTATCCAGTGGTGTAACAAAAAAATTTGGGCTCCCCTGCAAAAATAAAAAAAAATGTTAAAAATGGGCCCCTAATATATTGTTATAACAAATATAACCCTATAACCAAAGGCCCCAAATTACCGCGCCCCCCGCAACATGGGGTCTGTGGGCCATCAGTTATGCCACTGTAAAACTCACTTAAATACTCATTATTCAAATTACAATTAATTGGTATTCAATCAAACAAATATCTTTATAGTAATACATGACTAAAATAATAATATTTAATTTTTAACAAATTTACATAAATTAAGGTTTAGAAATAACATTTATAAATATAATAATTTTCATTATTTTATGCTTTAAAAATACTTTGAATCCTTTTAATTATTTTCAGTTGGCGATGTTTTTATTATACATTTTCATTCCACTATGGTCTTGCGTTTTTATGGAATAAACCATGGTTATGGAATATAGATTACTGTTGGATTGGGTATCCACATCAGGTAAATATCATTCTTTTTAGTTGGGTATATAATACATCAAATGAGTATTTATATCTTGAAGAGTTGGTATAATTAGTTCCGTTTTTAATAACATCTTTTTTTTTAAAAAAAATTACAGGGTGTTACAAGAGACACTTGGTGGTACTATATGCTGTCATTATCATTTTATTGGGCATTAGCTGTTTCTCAATTTTTTGATGTCAAACGAAAAGATTTTTGGCAAATGTTTGTGCATCATATATGTACCATATGCTTATTATCTTTTTCATGGATATGTAATTTTCATAGAATTGGGACTCTTGTGCTTTTAACTCATGATTGTGGTGATATTTTCCTCGAGGTAATAAATAATTTATTTTTTCTATTGCGTATATTATGCATTGTGTTTTATCATATTAAATAAAAGTTGGTTAAATAATAATAACAATAATATGAAATAGAGTTGAAAAATCAATTTTTAAACTCTCAGAATCATAGGTCAAACAATAAAGATAAACCTTTTCTATACGTTTTAAATTAAAAATATAAAATATTATTTGTTTAATTAAATTATGTTAGAGGTCACATTATTATGTTCAAATATGATTTGGTTTTGTCTGATTTAAAAATATTAGTATATAATACTTTTCATTTGTTGCATACCAACAAATGTCAATTTTTGAAGGTTATAGTTGCATATAGGTTTAATATACTAAAAAAAAAGATATTAGATTATATTCATTGTTATATTTAAAAATAATGGTAGAAAAAATCATTATTTAACCTTCACTATATAATATTATTATTTTTATTTACAATTGGACTGGTAAAATAAATTACTAAAATTTAAATATTATTTTTTTAAGTGTCAAATTATTTTGCTGAATGTTTTTGTATATTGGAAGTTTATGATAGATATTATAGCTATTGGATTTGTTAAAATAATGTTCAACAGTGGTAATGATAGCATTTGAAATAAAGCTAGTAAACTTTAGTTTACTTAAAAATATTAAAGATTTCTTTAAAAACGAGCGTTTGTTTATATTTGACATATATTTTTTTTAATATTCTTTGAAGGCAATTTATCGCGATAATTAAAAAAGTATAATTTATATTTTATTTCTTATCTTTGCTATACTGTATAAACATTGTTGAACAATTGAACTATACGTGAAAGATTTTTTTGCAAATATGTGACAA
The DNA here is from genome assembly GCA_009835225.1 of Aphis craccivora. Lineage (NCBI taxonomy): Eukaryota > Metazoa > Arthropoda > Insecta > Hemiptera > Aphididae > Aphis > Aphis craccivora. The sequence continues at coordinate 32,208 of VUJU01000285.1, read as the reverse complement.
AAAAATTATTAACTCCCCTTGCTCTGATCATAATCTAACAGAAACGCCATTTTCTATAGATAATAAAATAGATAAACAGAATATGAGCTAATAAATTAGTGTCAGTATTTATGTATGTTATACTATTGTAGCTTGAGTTCGAGTTGTATAATAACTTGTTACCAGGGCCAGATTTAAGGGAGTGCTAAGGAGTGGGCTGTAGCCCAGTCCCCCCTGCAAATTTGGGGTCTCTACAATTTTATGATATTTTAATAAGTAAAAAAAAATGTTTTTCTTGTTTATGTATAAGGGGCCCCTACAATATATTCAGCCCTCGGGCTATCACTTATCTAAATCCGCCCCTGGTTGTTAAGATGCTACACTTTTGTTTGGAGAAGTAGAAAAAATAATTTAAATTTAGTCAACTTAAAAAAAAAAATGTTTCTAGTTTTGTATGTATTAAATGTATAATTCTATATGCATACTTGATAAACTATAAAAAAATTAACAAAGATTAAATGGATAGTTAATTTTTGAATTATTCACTAATAGCAAGTCAGTAAAAATTTGTTATTTGGACATTTATTATGGTCTTTTAATTATATCATCAGTAAACATTTATTAATAAATGTTTTATTTTTATAGCTAAGGATTAAAACTAGTTTCCTCATAATAAGTTCTTATTGATACCAAAAAATATAATAACAATGTTATATAGACATTATTGAAGTTCAAATGTTGATGAAATTGAATATAAAAAACCCTCCAAGATTTTATTTATTTTGTGCTGTAATTAAAAATATTTATAAACATTTAAAATTTATACTGTATGACGCTTATCATATTATTAATACTAAAATAATTTATTATAATAGTAATGTGTATAAATATACAATTATTTATTATATATTCTTAGTAACAATGAATGGATGATAGATAGACCATCTATACTTAGAATCTTTTTTTTATATGTGATGATTAATTCATAGATTTAAAATTAAACATAATATTCATTATAGATCTCTCAATAGTAAAGGACACTCAACACTTATAGTATAGCAGAGTGGTTATTTATTTACACACTTTAAAACTTTTAATTCCTCATAAATGACTAATTTTAATAAAACTAATTTCCTTCATAGATGTGTTAAGAGAACGCCACACCCGCATGTGTTGTCTTCGTCTTACAAATGTACAACATAGAAAAAACTGTTTTGCGCGGGACAACTTTTCTTGCACCATATTTGTTGTAAAACTACCAAATATTCACAACACGTAAAGAAGAACATTATCTATGCAACAACGTGCTCTTTTTTTTAATAGCACAAACCAATCATTTTTTATAAGCAAATTAAAAGAACAAAAAAACCGAAATGTTTATAAGCAAATAACTTTTATTGTAGTTATGTTATCTAAAATATAGGCACGCTGTTGCATAGATAATGTTCTTTTTTACGTGTTGTGAAAATTTGATAGTTCTACAACAAATATGGTGCAAGAAGAGTTGTCCCGCTCAAAGCAGTTTTTGCTATGTTGTACATTTGTAAGACTGAGACAACACATGCGGGTGTAGTGTCCTCTTAAAGATAAATATAAAATAAAACCAGGTAAAGATTTCATAGAAAAAAGGAAGTTATTAACAATTGTAATAATGGATATTAAAATTGAATTCATAAATTTATAGATAAGATGCTCCTGATAAAATTATAGTTATGATGAAAAGTAAAAATCTTCACTATACATTTTGTATTAAAATTTATTATAATTAATATTTATTTCATTAGTTTATTGTGATTTATAAATTTTAAGGCTTAATATATTTTAAATATATATTTTTTAATATTTTTTGTTTTAAGAGCTATATAATTAATATAGACTAAAATTATTATGTTTAAAATTTATTATCAATATAGTTAAAATATTTCTATATTCATAATTCACTGTATTGTACTTTAGGCTTGACTTTAAAATTTTAATTTATATCTTTCTTAATTATATTTTCAAGTTATAATGCCAATGATGTATTACTACGTTATTACTGTTGTAATGATATATTACTTAATTATTTGCCGGTTTTTTAACTGTAGAAGCAATAATATTTTTTCTTAAATGAACATGTAACTACAAATAATTATTCAACTCTTATTTTGAGTTTTTATAAGTACCTACCAACATTTTCTATATTTAACTTCTACCCATTTTTATTATTTATAAGGATATCATTTAAAAATTAAAACCGCTTCCTACTTAATTACTATAATGAGTTATATATGATATGCCTGTGATTGATATTTGTCATAACACATTATTAAGAGATGTTCCTACAAGACCTGTTATCTTTGTTTCAGTCCCTCATAATATAATATAGATCTAGTTCATAGATTATTGAAAGTAATTTACAGGTTAATCACCTATTAAACAAATAAAATAACATTTTGGAGGGCATCACGTTTTTAACCTCTTCTTTTCTGCGTATTACCTCATAAAAATTGCTAATTAATATTATTTATTATAATATGCTTTTAAAATGTATTATTTATGATTTTATTTCTATTAGATTAGTAAGTTAAACATTTTTCTCAAACATTCTAAACTCTTGGTTTCTATCTCTTTCATCAAATGCCCTCATTAGACCTCAGTCCTTTTATCTACCTTTTGAATGTGGCATTATACATAAAAATAATAATAACTAGCTGATGTTCCTTTTTGTAAGGCATTGCTGAACTACTGAACAAATCAATAGTTTAAACATTTTCTATCAAAAATAAATAATAACTTTTATTAAATACCTCATACAAACCAATAAGTTTATTATACTAAATAGTGCCGTAGAGAGAAATTATTCAGCTAATTTATTGTTATAACAATAAATTTATTAAGACTTGATTATAGGATTAAGATATAATGTAATGAAATTGCCAATTTTCACTACAAAAAAAAAGTATCTAAGTCCAGGAATATACTATATACCTGTAAAGATTTAGTGAAGAAATGAATAGATTATATTTTGATCATAAATTGATACAGTTTAAATTAAGTATATGATATAAGGTTTGACCTCGAGCTAAGTTACACGGGAGATGGATATTTTGAAGTATACCTATTTGAGACTATTTATACTTATGAAACTTATAAAAACAATTTGTTCCTTGCTTGTTTAGAATATACAATTTTAATTATTATTTTTAATACTTTTATTATTTTTTTATAGTGTGCAAAAATGGCCAAATACGCCAAATATCAAAAGTTATGCGACTTCATTTCAGTAGTATTCATTGTTGTTTGGTTGGTAACGAGAATTGGTCTATTTCCTTTTTGGATTTTGTACAGGTTAGTCTTATATTAGTTGTACATAATATATTTGCATGGTTAATTTTAATCATCATTGTTGTGTATATTTGAAAATAGTACGTCAGTTGATGCACCCGAAGTAGTAAACCAAATGTTCCCTGCTTACTACATATTCAATGGACTATTGTTTCTTTTACTTGGTCTTCATCTTTATTGGACACACTTAATTTTGAGAATTGCATATCTATCCTGGAACTCTGGAAAAGTATGTATCCAAATAGTGTTTATCATAACCTCTCTTTTCTTATGTTTTTAATTATTTTTAATTATTTTTAACACTTGTTTAAATCATTTTTAATAAATGTTGAAAATGTTTGTATTCAATTAAAATGATAAATAAACAAATTTTAATTTTTTTTCAGATGGATGGCGACATCCGTAGTTCTTCTAGTGATGAAATTACACTTGATGATGATTCAAATACCAAAATAGATGACATTAATGGAGCGTTACCAAATGGCACAATTTAAATTATACTACTTTTATTGTATCTTTGTTTTATTGAGTTTTGTTTGAAATAATTTCAAAAGCACTTTAGGTATTCATGTAAATATTTATGTGTTCCAGAATACTAATCATTTTATTCCCTATTTAATCATTTAAGACAAAAAAGTGGTAAATCTATCATGAACATAGCTACTTAAATGAAAAGTTTCTATAAATATTATGATCACTTAAATGTTTCAGATTCAGCTCTAGTCATCTATAAACAAAAACATTTCCTACCAGAAATATACCATAATATTATAACATTTTATATGCAATTATTATAGTTTTTTAGGTTTTAGTTTGTTATTTTATTTCATTTTAACTTCATTAATATACTTAAATAATGCTTATTCATCCCCTTCATCCACCAGTCCCAAAAAATTAAAAAAAGAGAAAATGTAATTTAAAACTTAAGTATAATATTTGTATTTATTATATTATTTATAAAATAAAATAATTTTTTATATGTTTTAAGAATATTTAAATATAAATGTCTTGTTTTGGTACATCCCTTTTTGGTATTGTTAGTAACTTTTTAACCTTAAAGTTATTGATTCAACATTACCTGGTACTAACAGGCACCAATATTCCTACAGAATAGATATAGCTCTACTAACACTATTTAATTTTTACCAGCATAAAATTTAAACTATATCTTAACAATGGGGAGCAGTGTTACGGAATCAACGTCTTCAGATGTGTTGGATTTGACAAATTTTGATACATGTGGACATTTAAGTCCTTTTATACTGACTAGTCCGCGATCACTGTTAGCGTGCCACAAGGCTAAAATAAAGGCAAGTGGTGTAGCTAGTATTAGTATCTGTATTGATATTCAGCATTTTCATAGCCTAATGAATTATTGTACAAGAGTGCTGCAGACATATCTAATGACCTCGATGTGTCAATTAAGTTAGCGTATCCAGTTTATCAACAACACGAAAAAATTAGACAAGGTAAGTATTATTGAAAAAATGTGTTTTTACTAATAAGTTCATTTATGAAAAAATGTTTTAACAATTAAAAAACCTAATCTAGGTTCTTAGTATATTTCTAGGAATTTCAAATTTAAGAAATTAAATTTTGTTGACAAAAATAGTAAAAATAAAATTTACAACAGCCAATAATATAACGTCATGATTACAATATCTAATTAGTAAACCTATTTAGTTGTTAGGTACCTATTTTATTTTTATTTTTTGTAGATAAATAATTAGGTTTCTATTGATGTTTTTCAACCATTATTTATTAAATAAATAACAAGAAATACAGCAAAAAAATTATGCGATTATTATGAATCTGAACTTGTATATTTTGTACATTTTTTGCAATAACGGTAATATTTTAGATTTATCTTTATCAATTGTCATCAATAAATCCATAGTAAATTTGTTATGTTGGTTGTAATTTGAAGATTGAATGGTAAAAAAAAAAATTCAGTTGCATGTACTTTACCTCACCAATACAGTTATTGAGTTATAACAAATAGAGGGACCTTTTGGCTATTAAAAAAGATTCCAGATGCTGTACTATGATCTTGGCGCCTTAGCTGCTCCTTATTGGAATTTAGATTTATCATTTTTATTAGTACCTACTCTAGTGTTTAAGAAGAACAAGTATCATTTATGTTTTTTCAAATGACATTCGAACGTCACTCACTTATAATAAATATAATAGAATATACAATAATAATAGAACGTAAATTTCAATGCAATTTATATTTTTAAGGGATATAACAAATTTTAGGTTACCTACTTATTAAAATAACATTTAAAAATAATTGTTATTTATGAATTCATATATCATACCTTATTCACTGTTTCTATTTAAATATTTGTTTATTAGTAATTTTAATGAACAAGGTACTGCAGTTATAAATTTTTTCACAACGGTGATTTACCTATAGGTTCTTCCATAGACCTATTAACATATATATAATATATATATATATAACTTATTTTGTTAATAAGTCTATGGGTTCTTTCATAAGTGTAAAATGTAGATGTCGAAGAATTATTAATAAGTATATACAACAAATAACAATTAAAAAATGCTATGACAATTTGAAATTAGTACCTAAAATACAATTTAAGACTTTTGTAGCGTTTTTCATAGATTATTAAAATAATTTTTCAATTTTTTTAATATTTCAGGGAGGGCTGCAGGTCTGCAACCCCCTCAGCCCCTCCCCTGGCTACGCCACTGAGGAACTGAATTAACGTAGGTATTCAGTTAGATTCCTAAGAACTTGTACATATTGTTCCTTAAAAAAATGAACGTGAACGACTATTTTTGACGCATTGAACATGAATGAATTTAATTTTTAAACGATTTTTTTGAACAGTTGTAGTACAGATAAGAATATTAAATTTTGCTTTTTTTAAGTTTATCTAATACCTATTATTGATTAAGTTGTTATAAAAGCTCTTAACGATGGGTGGGGTTCCTGTTAGGTCTTCTAAGTTTGCTTGGTTACGGCATTAGGTATTTCAAACGGATTGGTTGATTGGTGTATATTTTATCACCATCTTATTACTAATAAATTAATTAAGATAGTAAATTCATAGGCGCAAATAGTAGGGGGGCTGGGGGGCTAAGCCCCTCAAAAAAAAAACTAATGCCATACATACACCGATGTTTTGTGTTAATAAAGTGTCCAATGTAAATCTGAGCTTCAGCCCCCCCCCCCAAATCTCAAACACTATATTTNGCCATACATACACCGATGTTTTGTGTTAATAAAGTGTCCAATGTAAATCTGAGCTTCAGCCCCCCCCCCCCAAATCTCAAACACTATATTTTGTGCCTATATAATAGGTAATAATAATAATAATTTGTGAATTTCTTATAATACATAGGTAGGTAGGTAGTTATATGTTTTTAGCTAGGTATTTGATTACACAATATTTATCTATATGGATATATGCCTATATATAGTGTTATACAGTATATTATACTATTATAGTATAGGTACCTACCTATATGGCTATATAGATAGGTACATAATGTTAGGTACCTGTTATTAATGTAAAATAGTTGCCTACCTACCTATTTAAAAAATTAATTCTTAATAAAACAAATGACAAGTGATGGGAATATTCATAGGCGTAACTTGGCTGGGGTAAATGGATATATATTATAGATAATTGCAGGCGGTTCTGAGGCGCATAGCACACTAGTACCTAATATTATGTTCATTTGCTACAAAAATTATGTTTGCCCCCACGTGAAAAGAGTCCAAGTTACGCCTATAGGGATATGTATTGAATATTTAAAATTAAATTAAAAGTATTCCTATAAATTATAATCTTATAATGTGTAACGTGTCTTTGATATTTAATAAATAATTAACGTTTTATTGGTCAATTAATAACTCGTTCAGATTTTATGTCTACAATTCTATAGCCCTATAGGGCGTCAACTGTTAGAGTAGGTATTATTAATTTATAATTTTATATTTATTGCATGTAATTGCATGTCTATGCGTCATTGCGTCACGCAGAAAAACTCGAAGCATGTAGGCAAGAAAGAAATAAACTGTTATACCGTGAAACTATAACTGATAGTACATCAACACGATAAAAAAGAAAACAATGTCTGAGAAAAGAAATGTCGTCCTATCGAAACAATATCGCTTCAAATATGCGACGTACCAAGTCTATTCAAAATAAATTAAATGAAGATGAAAAGTAATTTGTTTGTCATAAATTATAACATTTTATTATTTAGTATAATATACTTGTTTAGTTAGATGTTAGGTATTAATAAATATTTATAGAATTGTATGATTATTTATAAATATTAAAATATCTGGATGTATAAATTCTGACATAGCTAGAAAGCTAGAATGCTAGATAGGTACATAACGATTACCTATTTAATATTTATTTAAAACATTAACATGTAGGTATTATACGTTTAGAATTTATGGTGTTTAGGGTGCCTGTTATAAAGAAAACGCCTCAATGATATTTAAATATATATAGATGTGTAGGTACCTACCTAATCATTTTAAACTGAAAATTGAAAAAGAAATCTTTTTTAATGATTCTATCAAGAATATAATTTTCAGTTATAAATCATTAATTATTTTATATCTTACCTAACCTAACCCATGGTGTTTTTAAAAAATTAGAGTCCTCGTCATTTTTATTATATCTTACAAAAGTTTTGTATCTAAAAAAAAAAAAAAATTTGTAAATGATTATTGCAGATATGGTTTCACCCAGGGCTCCAATATTTGTTGCTGCGACCCTGCCTATCCTTACTCTATATGCGAACATTGAGAGCTATAGTTAATTTTTTCTTCCAATATAGTATTATTATTATATAGTTATATCAACTATAGACATTAGACAATATAATGAAATTAATGAATTATTATTAATAATCCATATTCATAACATCATACGAGTAGCTTATAAATATAAATCACTAGACAACTTTAACCCAAATATTTAATTTGAATTTCCTCTCCCCGAAACTAAAAAAAATATACATTTAAGTAAATATTTTTCATTTTCATTATGAATATGATTATTTAGCTACTTTGATAACTAAAGTAATGTTTAAATGCAGTAATTTGAATAGGATGAATAGGCATTATATAGCTCAACCAAAAATCTAATTTAAGTCCCCCTGCCTATTAATACACAGAAATCTATAATATTTATAAATTTACAATACAGAAACGTATATCATAATGTAACAAAAAGACGAAAACGCCGTTGTAAAAAATCAAAAAGCATTAATGACTTAATGGATTTAAAAGAACTGTGTAAAGAAGTTGATCGGATTGCAATTCTCGAAAGACGTGAACCAGATACGAAGACTAATAAGCAGAAACCTATTCAAAAACGTTCAAAATCTGGAAACGCAAGGTAAGTATTTTAATTTTCTACTTTTTATAATAGAGGTAATCATTAATTATTTTTGCAAAAATTTACTATGCAAAATACGAAGATTTTCAGTTATTCTTTTGTAATTTATTGATTTAAAATTAATTTAGGTACAATTACAACTATTGATGTATGATCATTGTTAATAGTGATCTATTTGAGTTTTATGATAATATGGTCTGTAGGTATTATACGAATAGTGTCTATAAAAAATGTATATTACTTATAAAAAAAAAAATATAAATGCTTGTCAAAAACTTAAAAGAAAATTAAATATTAAAATATAATTAATTATTTAATTGCCCGCACTGGAAATTGAACCGTATAAAATTGAATGGTAGTCTTCCGGAATTAAAAGAATCCGTGGAATTAAAACGTCTTCGCCTTTGTAGGTACTTCCTTTTCATAATTGTGATTTCGATAATGCTGTTATGTAATGTATCCAAACGATGAGTCAACAGGTATTTTGCTATTATCGATATCAAGCAATTGTTTGGAAAAAAATTCTCCAGATTGGTCATTCTGCAATATTCAACTCTCATGTTCATATTTAATTTGAATGTTTTAACGTATTTCCATAAAAACGGATGACTTAAAACATGCGTTAATTTCGTCGGCTGGCGTTGATCGTAATATTAAAGGTACCACCTGCCAATAAAATCATTATACCACGAAATCGGTATTGGTTCTTTTGTAAATCTTGCAACGTAGTGTGGCCTAATGCTTTCAAAGATTCTTTGTGTCATCGTGCACTCATCCCAAACTATTTATCTGCTTTGCTGCAACACTTTGGCCATCGCAGAATTTCTCGAAAGGTTGCAAGTTGAAGTTACATTTATTTGCATGTTAAATGGCAACTTCACTACTTGAGTACGGAATGAGCTGTTCGACCCACTGCACAAAATGAAAATGAGTAAAGCAATCATCCACTTCATCTGATTTTAAAAATGGGAGACCAACAAAATATTTTAAGAAAATACTGTTATGTCTGAATTTTTTTGAATTTTTAACTTACCAACCGATTGAATTTTCTTTCACCAATTTTGACCCAAATGAAACCTGCATTTTTTAATTTAAACTGATAGCCACACGCCCACACGTTTAATAATAATGAGTGGATTTCGTTTTAAAAATCAGACTTAAATTTGACAAAACCAAATAAAACCGTACGAAATTGCCAATTTTTATATAGGACCTAATTTAGATTTATGTACACAATTATTAAATTTTTTTATTTCGGGACGCAATTTTATATTATATATTATATAATAATAACTACAACTAGTAAAGTGTGTAAATTCTACTAAAGGTAATATAGGTAGGTATATTATATTTGAATAAAAAGTTAAAACACTACTAAAAAAAATTCTGGTGCCATCTTAGACACGTAAACACTCATAATTACAACTTGTATGGACTATTCTAAAGATAAAATTTGTTAATCTATTTGAAATGTATAAGTTATCTATGATGACTAGGTAATTATTGTGTTTTTAGAAGTTTAATGGACATCAGTGGTATTCATATACCAGACCAAGATCGAAAAATTTTGGACAGTATGAGACGAAAACGGGAAGAAAGACAGTATGGAGAGGATTTAGCTCATAGGGTAAATATATTTTGGGAACAAATGCGTGAAGAAGAAAAACGATTAACTAAAGAACAAAAACAAAAATGGCAAAATTTTATAATGGCAAAAAGAAATGCAGAAAATGGAGTCAAACATATGCGTTTGGATGAACTGCGTGTTGCATTTGAAAATAATCAAAAACAGCTGGAAGAACAGATTATACAAAAAGACAAAAAAGTTAATGAACTTAAACAACAAATCGAAGACCGTAAGGTATAATAAATTAAATATTAATATCAATGTTATTAAACATAATAGGTAGGTATTCTGTTATATAATTTTATTATTCCCGTTCTATGTATATTATATGTTTATGTATTTGGTTAGTTATATTGTAGTTTTCATTTATATTCACTTTTCTTATAGGTTACAGATACTACTCATTCAGCTTACATGTTATAAAACAATGTATAAAACATGCATTTTGTATATTCCATCTATAAAATATGTTATTTGTTTAACGATATTATGAAAATAAATCTTAAAAATTTGCACTTATAAAAATCAAGGCCGTAACTGAAAAAAAATTCGGAGGGGGGTCCAACATTTTTTCAAATATATAAATACTAAATCTTGTCATTTATACATTAAAAATATAAAATTTAATTATTATCGTTATTGAAAACATATTAAGTCGTCATTATAATATTTAATTTTAATAGTTAATTATTTAGTAATAAAAAAATATTTCTACTTTTAAAAATTCCTGGGAGGGGGGAGGGGTCCGGACCTCTGGTCCCTCCTCCCAGTTACGGCTTTGATTATACTTATGTACTACTATAGTCTATAATTTAACTTTAATACTTAATCTTCAACTTTTATATACGTGATATACTAATATTATATGTATAAATATAAATTAATCTTACATATTTTATTATGGATTTATTTTTTAGTGTAGTTTTTAATGGTTATCTTCATTTTCTTGTGAAATTATAAAAAATAAGAAATAATGTAGGTAATAAATGGAAATATGTAATGATACTAAATACTTGATTATTTTTTTTAGATTTTTTTAAATCATAAAATACTCATCCAAAATTTGATTTATATATATGAAAAAAATATTCTGATTTCAAATAAGAAGTTTAAAATACATGTTATTGTTAAAATAATTAAAATTTAAAAAATGATAATGATAAAAAATACGTTTTTAACGACGTACAAAATTATTTTTATGCACACTTTCATATTTTTTGAAGTAACGAGCATCTTACATTAAACAAATCATCCGGTATATTTTAAAACTTAAAATGTATATTATTAAATCATAGTTATTATGCGTTTAATTATCTACCGTAAATTATGTTAATTATACAATTATGATGAGGTTATTTTTAAATAATGTTCTATCTACTTTGGCCCTTATTTATCTACCCAGATAAAACTATCAATGCAAACTATTAACTCGCTTTATTTAAAAAAATAAATACAATTTAACATTTTTGAGATAATATTTCGGTATAATTAGCTAATGAAGTATCATACTTGTATATATTTTATAGTTGTTTGAAAACGCATTAAAACAAGATACAGAGTTCAGGAAGCATAAAATCGTTAGTGACAATAATTTTTATGAACAAATGAACGCTCTTCAACACAAAAAAAGATTGCATGACATAAATCTTTTGAAACAGAAAAAAGCGGATGAAATAAGAAATAAATCACTTCAAATAAGTCAAGAAGTAATTTTTGTACATTCGAAAGTAGTTTTCAAGAATATCCATAAATTATATTACTATTATATATTTTTTTAAGGTTATAATAAGTATCATTAGTACAAAAAACTGTTTTATAATACAACCTATTAAATCTATTGATGAGATTGAATCTTAAAAATAAAACGAAATCGCCAATATGAGGCGTGAGCTAATGTGTTATAATTATTGTATATATTTACAATATCATCATAAACTATCATTTAAAATTCGAAACAATAATTATAAAAACTTGATATTCATAGTTGTGTTTTTACTTTTCATTTATTTTTAGTAATTTATTATGTTATTATAGCTGTAATATAAAAATATTTGTAAATTTGAATAACTTATTATTTATCATCTATTACAATCATGTTTTATAATTACTTAGAAGATTAGAAGACGCCACATAGTTTTACCCACATGTTCAATTTGTATCCGTCTTACAAACATATAACATACTAAATATATATTAAATTTGAGTTAAATAGAACCAATTTTGTGTTATTATATAGGTATATCTACTATATAATATATAGATTAAATTTTTGAGTAAATTAATTTTTATTAAACTTTAGAAGACAACATAACTGTTTAATGAGTTCAATATTTCTATTCATTTTAGAATTTTGAGAAAAATTAAAACTTGAAATCTTAAATATATTTTGATATTAATTTAAAGTATTCTAAAACTGGTCATAATATGTAGTTTCAATAATGGTTGTTGAGTAATAAAAAGATAATTTTTTTTTATAAAAAGGTTTTTCTTTTTTCTTCTTAAATTAAAATTAAAGTTTAAGATTATTATTTGTTTAATATAGATATTCAGTTTAGCGTTGGGGAAACGTATACGAGAACAATAATTTCGCATTAGATTTTCCAAAATTGCACCGTACTAAGAAGAGAAGAGAACTGTAGTGTTTTTTATTGATATCAATTATCAATTATCACTATAATTAATCATAAGATCTTCTCAACTCATGTAATTTACAAATTCAAGTGAAAAAGAAAAATAGAAAAATATAATCTATGAATAAATAATTTTGGTTATATAAAAATAAAATAAAAAGTACGATATAGATAAAGTTCTTTTCTATGTATTTATTGTTGAACATAGACCTATAAGATATACAATTTAGTAAGATGATGTACGCCATAAGTATTGTCTTCGTAATTTTAAGATCCATTTTTATTAGTAAATTACTAGTGGTTTGGCGTGCTATTAAAGTTTTTTTTATAATAATAAAATTTATATGGAGTAATAAGTATATCTATTATCTATATTATGTGTAATATTACAATTTAAAAATGTTAATAACTTGCTTAAAAATTTAAAAAACCCATAAAATTACAATGTACAAATACAGACATTTATTTTTAAATTTTAAATTTGATAATGAATCAAACAACTCTAATATTTAAGCATACAACGGAAAATTGGTTTTAATGAACTCAAATTTGATATTTCTGTAAAATTAAAACTACATAATATTTTATGATGTGCTCATATGATGAATATATATTGTTCTTGTATTTATAGAGAATTATTTCGTCAAATCGTTTGGAAGAATTGCGACATGCTGTGCAATTAGAGCGAATTCAAGCACGTCATGATGATACAATCCGTCGCAAATTCGACGAGTGTCAAGCAAAAGAACGCAAGGCTTTTCAAAATCATTTAGATAAAATGTCCATGCGTATGCGAGAATTAGCTAATAAAAGGTAAGCGACATTTTTATCATGGTAAGTGTGAACAATATGTTGCCAAAAAGTATAGGTCTACCTTATCTTTGTCAAATGTGATATTATAAAGATTATGAAAAAAAGTTAAATAGTTATTAAGTACTTGTTAATTAACCTATATCTTTAGGTTATTAAATAAAAATAAGAAGCGATAGGATTGTTGAAAATATATTTTATTAATAATAAAGAATTATACCGTTTATGGAATGTAAATTGTTAGTAATAAAATAAGATAACAACATAAAAATAAATTTTAATTTCAAACTCAAACAGTAACCATTAAGGCATTTCTTACTACTCTTCTTACTCTAATAGCTTAATTCTTTATTTAAGTCATATCTGTAATACTCTCAATAGATATAAAGTGTATGCTCTAGATCAGGCATGTAAAACTCAAAATATCAAGTGAAAAGTCCTGGCTCCCCGAATTCAAAATTTAAAAGTCAAACCACACTAAAAATTAGTAACCAATTAGCAATAGTTTGTAACCATAAAATCAGAATTTATAATTTAGGTGTTAACCCCTAAATTAATTTTTTTTCTATAAGGGGTATCTATGGTTGAAGAAAGGTTATTTGAAATTGTTTTATTCATCTATTTAACATACCTATCATAGTGAATATTATACAACTATGACAACTATGTACAACAAACTGATAAAACTGCTTGTGTACTTATATTATACGTAATTTAATTAGTTTTCAGAGGGAACAACATATGGGTCAAGTTCATAGAGTAGCTAGAGAACTTGAGGATGGAATGCAAAGATGGCAAGATCGTATAATGTTAATGCAATATGAGCAATTAAGAAGAGCTAAAGAAAATGCAGCCCTGTACACTGATAATAAAAAACTCAGAGCTGAGATTGAAAATAAACGTAGGATTATAGAACATTCTGCTAAAATACAAAGGTGATTTTTTCTAAAATATGAATAATAATATTTATTTATATTTATGTAAAAAATATTGAAGGTTCTATAATAAGTCATGAAAATGTAATAACTAAAATAAACAGGTGGCTAAAAAATTTAGTAAAACGTATAATGTGTAATATGTAAGTTAGCTTTTAGATTCTGTATAGAGTGAGGAATGTATATTGATTTTACAATGATCTTTATGTTAATTTTTGTGTGTCTGTGCGTACACCATAATTTGTCGAAATAATGCTTCAATTTAAAACTTCAGGGTTGGTTTCCGATGGCAAATTGAATATCCTTGGTACAAACATTAAAAGTAAGAACTTTCCAGCAGTTATTAAAAAACATCGGGAAAAACAAAAAAAAAAAATGTGACGGAAATTCGGGAAGTTTACGCAAAACTAGTTTTTGACAAAATCAATTTTTCACAATCAATTAATTTTAAGTTTTTGTTAAAAGTTACTAGTCGTAGAATCATTTGATTCAAATTTAATACTCCTATAATATATAATAGTGATCCATACGGCACCTTATGTACAGCAGAGTGGTACCAACTTACCCGGTTTTTCTTTTTTACTTCAATTTCAACTTAATTTTTTTTCTTGAAAGTTTTATACACCGTACATCTTTACTAATAATGTTTTTTATAACTTTCCTATGTCCCTTTATTGTTTTTTGTGACCTAATGCGATATTGAGTTCCGTCGTCCTGTCTAATTGTCTAATTTTATTTTAACTTCACCAATTATTCGAATAGCCCTTATCTAGCTTACCAATTCGCTAGTTTATCAAAACATTTCAGCTCTATAGTATTTTTAATTTTATGAACATATGGTATTATAAGTTTCTTTTATGGTACCTATCAAAAACAACTATTTTTCTTATTTTTAAGTTCGTTTCTAATTGGTCTGTATATTTTTCAACAATTTTCTCTTAAAAATATGTATCTTCTACTTATTTCTTTGGTAGATCACATTTATCAAGTACCTATACATGCTAATTGGTTTAAGTATGAACTAAATACCGTCATTATTCATTTCCTTGATTACTAGAATTAGGTTCACTAATTTTAATATAATAATAATAATAGGTATATTTATATACTATTAAAAATATGCATATAAATTATGATTTGACATTAAAATTATATGTTGTGAACAATTTTGCATTTATTATTACATGTTTTGTAATTATTTTAATTTAATGCTTCTAAATGCTGAGAAATAATAGAGATTTTAATGTAAATATATTTTCCCCCTTACGAATTAATAAACAATATTTATATATTATAATATACGATGTTACCGATTAAGATTTTAAAATCAATGTATAATTATCAACAATATTTAAATGTAATATATATTTATTCAATTTGTACCTAGATGTTATACTTTACAGAAAAAAAAAAACTATGACATTCTTAAAAGTGAATACATTATCAGTTAGATTATGAATATTAAAATTATAATTACTTTTTGTACTATGTATTGATTCGATCTTTCTAAATCATATAATGTATTATATTATTAATTAGTTTTTTAAAAGTCATATAAACCTTTCTTGTTCTAAAATTGTGTCTTGTTAATTTTTATAAATATTATAAGATATTATACTAAACTATACATTTTATAAAATTATAATTAAAATATTTATAGAGTTAAAGAAGCTGAAAGAAAACGACTGTGTAATATTAAAAAAGAAATTGAAGAAGAAGAAAATAAAATAAAGAGAATTAAACAAAAGAAAGATTTAGAAATACAAATGGGCCGAAAATTGGCATTAAGTACAGCTGAACTGAGAAAAGAAATTCGGTTAAAAAATTAATTTATTTTTGAACAAATTTTAAAATGATCAAACGATTAATTGTTTTATTTTTTAGGCGCAGTACAGAATTGGATTTGTTTAACACACGATGATGAATATATTTTGATGTATTATATTTAATATTTATAATATTGTAAATATTAAGGGCTATAAGAAAAAGTAAATTAGATGTATGTTTAAGTTTAGTATTTGTCCCATGCAATTGTTTAGATATTATTTTTAAGTAAATTCTTATTCGCTACAAATAAGTGAATCATTTTTTTATCATAAGTCATAACTATTATAGTGTAATTATGCGTTTTATAAGATTGTTAAATCTGTGTATTTGAATGTGCATGATTCAGTTATTTTTTTGAAGATTTTTAGTAATGAAAGTATTTTCTTTTGAACACGTGTTCTTATTTGGCGTATATGGTTTTGTTGCTAAAAAATCAGGTAGTCATTACCCAGTTTGTTTGACCATAGCACAATAATTCAGTGACAGCAGTCTTACATTACGCCTTACCTATGACCAAGCGCTGGATTTAGAATATATTTATAAGGGGGAGGGAGGATCTTAAATAAAATTTCAGCCTAAATTTTATAAATCAATGTAAATACTATGTAAGTTAATAGTTACATATTATTATTCAAAAGTTATTCAGTATAATTAAATAAACAGAAGGTGAATAATACCTAACCTTGTTAGATAAAATTAATTTTAAATGAAATTGAAAAAATTATAAATAATTGAGAAAGTGTTGTATCACATCTTTCAAGACCTTCAAAATATTTATTTGTCTAATAAGTATAGTATAATTGAAGCTCTCCTTTAAAATATTTTTCTGCGAAATTTTCAGATAAATTCAAAATGTATAACTATTAAATGATAAAAGACATCTTTTTGGTCATTAAAAACTTTCTTTTTATGAATAAAAGATGGAAAAATTATATTTAAATCAAACACTGACACTGATTTTTCATCAAATCTGTACTCAAGTTCTGAAGTTAAGTCATCTAAAAAGGGAATATATAATAATACAATACGAAAATAATATTTTGGGTTTAGGTATAATTGAAGGATTTGTTCATATATTAGTTATTTTTGGGATTTTAATATCGTCATTAATTCCTATTTTTTAGTAATTTTATATTATTATTAAAAATTTAATTAAAATTTTCAGCTTTGTTATACTTATGTTACGTTTGATGTTGACTATCGACGATTACAGTGATCGTGTGAGTATCGTATCGAACCTATATGTTAACTAGATGTCTAGATTTATATTTTTACTATCATTAGGTTAGGTTAATAAATATAGTCATTAATAAAATAGGTATATGCTACACTACAAGTAACCATATATTTTATTGCTTTAAAAAAGTTTAAATGTTCCATTAGATTAGATTAGCTTTTTTACGACAACCGATAAAAACGGACACGGTCGAGGTGATATCGGCAAGAAAATGCATTTTATTGGCTTCCGAAAATAGACATTTTAGAATTCACTGGAGTCTGTGTGTATTTTGTATGTTTGTGTGTGTGTGTGTGGGGGGGGGGGTTATCGCCCTTTTCCCCTCCTTCTTGGATCCGCTCCTGCAATAGGCAATTTAAAGTTAAATTTCAAATCATTCAATATATTTATTATAGTTGTACGAATATTAAAATCTATGCTGATTTATGCTTACAATATAACAAGGGTGGCAAAACTGTGGCTCGCATTTTATCGAAAATTTTTTTTGAATTTATGTATTTAAAAAAGTATAATATTTTATTAAATTACAATTTACAGGGAAAAATTACAAAAAAATATAGTGTTCTTGTAATATTTAAATGTGTATTTGTTTTTATTTTTAATTATTAATTATTTTATTATTTGTTATATTTATATAAAATAATTATACAATAATATGACCTTGTTTTCCATTTCGGCTCTTCCATATTTATTAATATAGTGGGTGGCTCGCGAGTCTCTTCTCGCTGACCACCCCTGCAATATAATATAATCCTGGATTGAGGTGTACCTAAATTGCCTATTTAACACGCCGTGTCTAATTTTAAAAATGTAAAGGAACTATAGAAAACGTAGATAACGTTCTGTTCTCGTATATTTGAGAGAAGATTATACCACCATTTCCACATTTTTATAAGTATAAAAAAAAATATCCTAATATTGTAACCATTTTTTATCAAAAAAATTATGATATATCAAAACGAATTGTTCTGATTAATTGGGTAAATTTGTTCGGATTTGACACATTCTTAGAATAGTTATTTTCAAGGCTTGTAAAAGAAAAACATTGACATAATTTGTAAAAACAATACATTCATCAGTCTACTAGAGTCTAAATAATATATACTATTTTAATAATAATGTTGCATTTATCATATTTTAAATGTAATGTTTTCGAAAATATAAAAGAATTTAACAATATCTTTAATAGCACTATTAAAAATATATATCATGAAATATGTACTTATTTTAAGTTGTACAAGCTTACAGACTTATTTCATCTGCCTATTTTTTGATCAGAATCGTTTCTCGTACGATTCATCATTATAATTGAATATTCTTATTTAGAACTTACATTACAATAACTTACTCAATTTTGAAGTGTTCTCGACTATAATTGCACATACTGTATAACTGCAGAGCATTTACCTTCAAATTTTTTTTTATCATTATTATTAAATATTATACCATGATACTATGTAATATGTATACATAAATATTTTTATATTATGACATTATATTTTAGTTTACCTATATTGATGTGTTTTATCATATATTAGATATCGTGTTATGTAATTAAATGTAATTATAGAATTTATTATAGTACAGTAATAGTATCAATTGTTCTACTTTTCAATAAAGTTATAAAGGTAAAATTAGATTTAGACTATATATGACTAAACTTTTATTTTGATCATTTATTGCATTTATTGACCTTTTTATATTATCATGGTACAATAATAATTTTATTATATATTAATTGATTTTGTGTTGAAAATGTTTGTGTTATGATTATGATTTATTTTTAATGGGGACAAAAATTCTTTTTTAAAACGTTTTGTTTAAACAAAAACAAAAAAACATTTTAAACAAAAATTTGACACAAGTGTTATGTTTTGTATAATTGTGATTATAAATTACCTGTTAATATGTTAAACTGTAAAATTAGCATAGCGAGCGGTCATATAGATTGAAGAGTATTTTTATTGTGTGCATTTATTTAACAAAGGAAACATTTAGTTTTCTATCCATATAGTTTTTAGCGAAAACAACTAGTTTTTAAATGATGCCATTATTATAACCTGTACCTATACAGATGTTAATGGTGTTATACACTTATTTTATATTTACATGCTTTTTGTTTCCATATTTTTAGTTGTTTTCTTTTAAATACAATATTCATAATACAGTTTAGGAATATAGTGTGCCAAGTGCTTATTTGACGATTAATAAATGTAATGTTTACATTTTCAGCGCCGACAAACTACTAGTGATTCTTAATATATTAGTTTTAAATAAATATTACCTTTACGATAAAATAAACCATGAAGGCCAGAAGGTACTTTACTATTTTATTGATAATTTCTACAATTCTGACGACTGCTAATTGTTTAAAAGGTATGTTAAGTTACCAATAATAATTAATGATGTATATATATATATTAATTATGCTGAACTATCAATACTATTTAAAACTATTTTTATTTTTATTTTATATTATAGAATAAATGAACAGAATTCAGAAATTTGTTAAATAATTCATTAAATAATTCTAACCGAAATTGTACAATGTAAATATAATTTTTTTTAAACTTCTCACTACAACATTTAATTAAATAATGAATAGGTAGGTACTGATTTATAGAATTTTTTAAATTCAGCAATTTCATTTCCTTTGAATAATAACATAAGTCAAATTTTTATGAAATAACGATAGAATAAAACTTTCCGATGGAAAGTAATTAATTTATTATTAGCTATAGTTAGTAATGAATACATAAATATAATTTGAAAATAATTTTACAACTGATTCCTAATCATTTATTGTGTATATACGTACATAGAAATATATAATATAATTTTATAATACTTCAAACCTACATTGATTTTTTTTTAAATTCAAGTCTAAAAAAAGAAAATACATTTAGGTTAGTATTGTATTACTATTTATTTTACTAAATAAGTATTAATACAATAACTTAAATGTATTTAATTTGAATATATTAACATAAGTACCTACTTACAGTAGTTAAAGTTAATTAAGTACAAGAAAATATTAACGATGTATAATATTTATATTTCAAGGTCATTCATTGGGATCAAGATTACCAAAACTACCAAAATTGAACATCGCGAAACTATACAATACTAATAATGGAAACAATTTTAAGAATTGGAATTCAAGTAATTTAAACAAAAAAAAAAATGTTAATAGAAGGAGAATTGCAATTTACAAATTTATTGGTTTTCACTTATTACGAAAACATATTATACTTATAGCTTAAACAACAATTTTTGGTACCTACCTAATTAAATGGAAACAGTCATTGATAAGCCGATTATTAATAGATATGCCTAATAACTAATGCTAATATAATATACTATACTGTAATATTATTATAGAATAATATTGTAATAACTACATTAAATGTAGATATTATGCCATGATTTATAGTATTAATTATCACCAGGGCTAGGATTTGTATGCAACAGCATATATTTTTTTGCTACGTTTAAATAGAGTAATATCCGCAAATTATAGTATTGTGATGAAAATGGTACCACTTTAATTTTGCACGTTTTTGCATATATTGAGCTAAATGCATACATTTTTTTTTTCATATTTAGTATAATCGTATTTATTTTATTTAAGCCGATAATAAATAAAAACTGATCAAAGTATTTTTGGTCAAACATAAAATTTATTTTTATAACTACAATTCTATGGACTATGGTACAATATACTATGTACATTCGCTGATCATTTGTATTTGAAAATTTAAACAAATATGTTGTCGTAGCATACAAAACACATATTCATACTATTGAATGAGAACTATAAATTTTATTACTAAAATAATAATTAATGCACACAAAAAATAAATAAATAACTTTAAATTTTTAAATTTTTTATCTCAATTATACGTATTATATGACAATCAGCTAACCACTGATGTATTTCAGTAAATCCATATATCTTTTTGTAACTATATTTTTGTGTGTATCTATTAAAAATGAAAATGCATATTTTTACATATTTTGGTGAATAAAATGCATATTTTACAATTTTTTATTGTATACAAATCCTAGCTTTGATTATCACATTGTTCTGTAGTATCATAAATTAAATTAATGAAATTTTAATTTTAACACTTTTTTTTATTGTTTTAATACTTAAAAATCGTCCCAATATGATAAGTCATTCACTATATATGTATAATAATTGTATATATTAGATCCATTATAGCTCACCATTATCTAAATTCAATAGGGTTTTGTAAAAATATCTATAGTTGAATATGTTTGAGGTATATGATATAATATATATATATACATTATATCTTTATGTGCCTATATTATCGTATTAGATGCAAAATTAAAAATACATACAAATTATATCGATTATTCTGACCATTGATCAAGCTTAGTTAATAATAACAATAAAAATTATTTATTTGAAATCTATTTAACTTTATTCATTGTTTTAGTTTTGAGTACTTATACTAAGATGTGATGATACATCTATAACTTTTGGCATCAGGATTTGTTATTTTTAATTACTCGTTATTTAATCTTTAGAGTTTAACTTTAGATAAAAGCAATGTTTTACAATATACAAAAATAATATATTATTAATTATGTTCTTTTTTTCTTTTTCTGCAGGTTTTTTCGCAAGAAACTTTTTCAAAGGTAAAAACATATAATAGTACATTACACAGAGTATAAATATGCAAAATATGCAGACTGTAAGTCAACGAAAACAGAGAATGTTGTATTATTGCTAATTGTATGCACATTTTTGTATTTGCTTGAAATCAATTTGAAATTGGGAATTTAAGCATTAATTAATATTGTTAGTTGACATTTGTAGACGAAATATTAATTAATTTATTAATGATTTCTTACCCTTAAGAATAATAGCACAAGTAAGTGATATAATTGCATGATAAATAATATTTAAACAGTAACAACATACATAATAATTAATATATTTGAAGTATTTTCAAAAAATAATATTATAATGGCTAATATAATTAACAAGATATGATTGTATGACAGTAGATAATAATAAATTTACAACTAATTGACATAAGTACTTAATACTTTATAATCATCGTGCTTAAAAACATGGCGCGACATAAAAAAAAAATCAATCTAATTAATAATATTGTTGGCTAAAGCAATAACTCTCGAAAAAAATGACGAGGAACCAAAGCTGTTATTTTAAAATGGAACTATAAACAAATATTTTACCTTTACATTTATATCATTACGATTATTATAAAGCAGTAATTCCCAAACTTTTTATCTTTAATGCCCACTTGTAAAAAAAAAAAAAAATGACAAACGCCCTCTAACATAAAAAAAATGGATTGGTACATAAGTATTCAATACAAAAGTAATTAAGCATGTAAAATTCATCTAATCCCCCCCTGGATAGCCCTATCGCTCTCTCGGGAGCGATATTGCCCATTTTGGGAAACGCTGTTATAAAGCATTATAATTCTATGGTTGGATCTTAATCCGACCATAGAAAGTAATTAAGAGAAATCTATGTTAGGTACCAATGTTCCATTCAGTAAATCGAACAAGAACATACAGTCTTCAACTTTTTTTTCTTAATTCACATAAGACATGTATATTGAATAGCCTGTAGATAATAGAAAAATGTGATTTAGTACAAATCAGTTTTAGGAATTTATACTGTACATTTTTACCTAATTTATATAAAGAGCCTAATTTGGTGACCAAATTATACAGCCAAATTTTAGTTGAAACCTGACAATTGAGAAATATAATATTTTTAAAGTGTTTGTGTAATTAATGAAACCTTACATTTGTAAAAAAATGTATATTTGACGAGAAAGACATATTGAAATCAATAAAAATTTCTAGATCTCTGATGGAATTAACTTTTGAAAGCAAAGTATGATTAATTGAACAATTATACTGAATATAATTCAGAATGCGAGTGAAAGTTATGATGCTACATTTATTGATATTTAAAGGTAAGCAATTTAACAAGCTTGTTCAGTTATGACTGTAGACGTAATGCACCAGAGAGATTCAACAGGTGAAAATATTTTAGCATTATCGACAAATAATAATAAATATACTGATGAATCTAGAAAAGAGGGTAGATTATAAATGAATAAAAGAGAGCCTATGTGAGAACTTTATGATATACCGGAACCTATACTAAAATAACTGGAGATAAAATAAGATAATATTTCACTGCTAAATTACTACAAGTAAAATATGATTCTATTCAATTAAAGAAAGTGGGTAAGTGGGTACCGCTCTGCTATACATTAGGTGCCATATGGATCACTATTATATATTATAGGAGTGTTAAATTTAAATCCAATGATACCTATCATTGTATACGAAAAACGATTCTGAACGAAGATGATTTGTCAGCCTAGGATATAATTTCCAGTACTTAGGGAAAAAGGTGGTTTATGTTTTAATGGCCTGAATACACCAAAATTTAGGTTCTTTTATAATTAATGTAAGCTAAACTTATGAAAAATCTTGTATTAAATTTTCAACTC
>VUJU01000284.1:0-108837 GCA_009835225.1 Aphis craccivora | reverse complement strand
AAATTCTCACCATTACAGCGCATTTGCATCTTACATTTTATCGATGACGGCGCAATTATAACATGCATTTTATACGGGCCAACCAAACATTTAAAAAAGTAGGGCTGTCAATGTATAGTCTGAATCCCCCAAATGACGCCCCTGATGGAAGTTCAATTTCTTGCCATACGGTGGTGGGGGTAGCGGCAGTTGAGACCACGGCCTTAGATATAGCCGTGGTTGAGACTTGAGACTGCCTGTTTTTCGCAACAAACGTACACAGGCGAGTCCGCGCTCCAGTATATTCTTAATTCTTATCTATCTCAGTGCGTTGACCATGCAGTAAATAATACCATTGATTATAAATAGTACTATTTATAATCAATGATAATACTACCTAATAGAATAATTTCTTTTATAACAGGAGAACAGAACTTCGCCATATGAATACAAGACTTTATATAATAATTTAGGACAATCTTCTAGTATTCGTTTTCGTATATTTTATTTTAAAGATATTACATTATTTATTATTATAACTTAAATTAAAATTAAAAACCATTGAACATTTAAATAATAGTCTAAAATGTAAATTGTAATATGGATTTATGATAATAATTGATATAATCCAAGAACAAATTACTACATTAGTATTAAGTAGTTTAAAATCAATTAAACATAAATCGTTAATAATGTTATAACAATAGTCAATAAGCTTTACGAAAAGGACAAATGACTACAATCGTAGTAAAAAAACTATCATGATTTATTACACATTAAGTAGGTACACACCTAAAATTTTATCATGAGCGTTCATATTTTAAAGAGACTTAGTAAAATGTTTCGTCATTCAGTTTTCAATTATTTTATATTATTAAAAATACTATTTAAAGAATTAACATTATTTACAATAATTATTCTGTAAGCCTGCGGATTGAAAATAATTCTAAATTTTCCAATGGTAGGTCAAAAAACTATAAAAAAATATTCTTTATTCTTTAATACCTATTATTATTGCAGTCTAAAACTGTATTAACTTATTGACTAATATAAATTATAAACTAGAATATTGATTAAAACACAGAACTAAGTGTCTAGCCATCTATAGGTAGATACATATTGATAGGGTAACTTACGTGTATTAAAAACAAAAATCATAATATTATATCTATTGCCTATATAAAATAATAAATTATTATATTAATATAAAATCAATAATTATTTTTCTATAAGTTGACTACTGATATTTTTAGAAAATATGTCAGCCATTAACAAATATAATAAATTAAAATAATCTCTAATAAACTAATAATGCATTTCATAATTTTAAATTTTAACAAAACAATTAATGAACTGTAAACGATTTGACCGTTAAATATCATAATTTATCTTTTCAAATGCCACCAATCATCAACCATGTTAGCAATAAAAAAGAACTATATCGATAATTTGAATATCAATGTAACAATACTGTTCTGAAACATAATCCAGCTAGTTGACCGTTGTTTA
Organism: Aphis craccivora; assembly: GCA_009835225.1. NCBI lineage: Eukaryota > Metazoa > Arthropoda > Insecta > Hemiptera > Aphididae > Aphis > Aphis craccivora. The sequence goes on along the minus strand of VUJU01000284.1, from coordinate 107,349 downwards.
CTCAATTATCAATGTGTTATTATATAAATATTATACATAATATTATAGATACATGTCAAAATTATCTCAAAAAAAAAAAAAAAAAAAAACAACTAATTAATTATGTACCTATAAATGGATTGGGTGGCCATAGCTAGAGCGTTTTCACTGTTTTCAGAATGAATCAAGCATACCCATCCACCCTGCCATCCTTTACTATTAGATACATATCTGTTGACTAGCTTAATTATTTATATTGATTAAATAAGAAGTTAATATACCCATTACCCATTAAAAAACCAAAGTAATATACTTCAAATTTTTTGTTTTATTTTTATTAAGTGATTTTTTAACTTTTAATAGGTTTAAAAGTATATTACATTATATAAGTTTATAAGCGTATTTCTTTAATAAAGAAAAAGTACAAGTCTATTAATATAATGTATGATTATGTATTTATGAAATGTAAGAGACTTCCAATTCATCCGTAGTTAAGAATGATTCGTTTTAAAAAATTTTCTAACCTATCTTACTAATTACTATTTAATGATGATTAGATGTGATCATCTGTGATGGCAGGTATCGAATAATGACTAATGAGTATATTATCATGAACTTTGATATTATCTTAATTTGTAGTATTTTCTTAATAATTAGGTAAAACTAGTTGAATAAAAAACTTTAAAAATTGTTTTTGTACAATAATTATAAAAACATTTCTCTACCGTAATTTTAATTGTGACTAGGTACCTAATAATATTATATAAGATCTGTGATTTTTTCATAGTAATAAATTCATCACACAAAATATTTATGGACGCAAGGACGTTGTTTTTAACTTTTTGATAGGACTGCCAAAATGTAGTATAACAGACATGATGTATACAGATACAATATTTTAGTTTTAAACTATAAATCATGTTCACATTATTCTCTTGGTTTATTTCTATTAAAATTAAAAATATTTTAAAAAACTATTTAGGTATACGAACTTATTTGTCGCTGTAATATTGTATTAATGAACTGTGTAGTGTTCTGTATAACTTCTCGGCTCTCAGAAATGACCAGTATTTAACCCTCCGGCCTCCTTTCACAGTCGTTCGCACATAGGTATTACATCCACTTCTACAACGTCATTTCAACACCCCTGTATGAACATGGAAAAATATAGAGGGTGCCAAAATACAGGATGTGCCCCCGTTACATACGTGCACATACGTGCATGTAGTACGTTTATACTCTATTATGTTTATGTAGTATGCGACATGAGTGTACGGTAATTATTCAATTCGTAAGAATAATTTTATTATTCAAGTATTAGTGCATCTTACACATGGGTACATCGGTGCAAGTTTTTATTGTAGTAGAGGGTCTACGGAGGACACCGAGAGACTAAGTCCTTAAGGTATACTCCCTCGCCAAGGTAGGTTTGGTCATCATGTATCCACATAAGTCAGTTGCCAGTCATTAAAAATAGAAAAGTACATATAGTATATGATACATAAGTACCTATTTGGTTTTAAGTCTTAATGCAAATATTATAATAATTAACTTTTCTTTTATCAAGCTTTTATATTTTATTATTATATGTTTAGATATCCCTACAAGGAATAAAGAAATACAGACTTTTCGATTTTCACTAAAAATACTACTAAGTATAACATATTAGGTATTTAAATAAGTACAGAATAAAGATACAGAGTACTAAGTATTTAAATTTATTAACACAAAGTTCTATGCTCAAATAATGAAAAGAAAAAAATATTTGTGAAGGCATTTAATAGTATTTTTAAGATATATATTAATTTTTATATTCACCTATAACAATAATTAGATAACTCATTAGTTGAATTTGAATTTATTTAAATATAATTAAAATAAACACTTTAACTAAAAAAATGGATTATACCATCAGTGATGGCGAATGGTGACTCCGAAGTATGGTGGGCATGCTCATTTACCATAATTGTATTATGTATTATTATAGTTCTATTTAATTTATAATTAGATATAATAAAAAATACACAAATTTGTATTTATTTATGCTGGCATATTTTTAACCTGGGGCAAAGTATAAAATTAAAGCCCTCTCATAATTCAGTCATCTTTATTATGCTACTTACCCCCCCCCCCCCCGATCAAGACTTCCGGGTTGAGAGTGCTCCGGTTTGCTCCCCTCTAGATCTGGCCAAAAATAAATAAATAATCTACCAAAAATAAAGATCTTATCCAAAAAATGCGTTTTTTTTTTTTTGAAAATTTAGATGTAATTAAGTATTAGTTGGGTTTAACATAATAAATAAAAAAAATGTATTACATAGTAGAATAATTACTTATACCAGTAAACTTGTTTTACTTGGTTACTTACAGTAAATACTTATTTATTTTATATAGTTATAAAATTACTAATTAATTGCAATTTATAATTTTTATATAGGTAGATAGGTACATAGACATCTTTAAAAATAAAATTAAATGTTAGTTTCTTCATGCAAATTAATTAATTAAATTAACTATATCTATAAAGGTTCAATTTATTTACCATTAATAATATTATATAGAGTATTTGTATAACATGTTTACTTTGTTTTCAAATGCAATTAAAATGACATACATCAAAATAATTAAGTTTAAGTATACTTAAAATAGTTCAGCTAATTATGAGTTATTAATTGGAAGTCCGTCATTTGATAAATTGCCATGCGAGAGACCTATATGCAATATTGCGATACTACCTTACTTAAAATATATTATACTTAAAAACAAAAAAAAAAAATGAATAAGAAATTGGTTTATTACATTTTCAGTTAAAATAGTTTCATCTTAAAATTCCTTTATATAATTTAAGTATTAATAATTGATAGATTATAGAATTATATAGATTTCGAATTATTTCTTTTAGCTTATACATTTTTATTGAATAATTTATCAGGAACTATAGGTAAATGTAATTAATCGAGAATTGGAAACACGCGCGATGTAAACGAGTAATGAGAAGCTAAACCAGAGGTACACCTAGAAATAATTCAATTTCAGTGTTCAAAATAATATTATTATATTAGGTACTCAAATTTACAGAACATGTTAAATTTAAGGTTTATTAATTTTTTATCTAAGTTTGTTGATAATTATTGATTTCTTGATGCTTCAATAAATTATAAATATCGATACAGTATAAATGTTTACCTATATATTTTTAAATCTGACTTGACCAGTTATTATTAGGTATTAATCCAATAATTATTTTACTGGAGAACACTTATTATTTTAAAATTATTTCCAATTGAAATAAATTTTTTTTTTAATTTACCTATTTTTAATATTTTTAATTTTTTTACTGTTTTGAATGATACATAGTACATACATTTAATAAAGTATTTTTCAGAGTATTTCGATACAATAAAATTGAAACTCGCATGAATATAATTTATGAGTAATAAAAATAACTTAATAAGTATTTAAAGTTTAGATGATCGATAATCTACTCCGTTCACCTAAGCTTTAAATGCTCATCTCATTAACAATAAATATTTAACTTTAGTTTCTTTTAAATAAAATGTCTCAACAAAACTTGGCCATAAATTATAAATAATATAATTCACAATCTTATACTGACTTGTATAACTTTCAAAACTATTAATTAAAAACACAAATTCATTTTTTCATGCATAGAAGCCGTGGTACAGAAATTTTCTTTTAAATACCTACAGTACCTACACATTTTTATGTTGTAAGTGTAGAAAAATATAATTACCAATAAGTTGGCCTTTGGGAATGGATTTTATTGTAATTATAACTAATTAGTGATTACCTACAAGAAATACATATGTTTACTATTGTAATACTTGATATCTGCAGATTTTAATATAATGTTTGATGAATTTTTGAGTAAATCGATGTTACCTATAATTTGCTATAATCTATTTTACATGGTTGATTGATAAGAGACGGCATATTTTATGAACTTGTCGATGTATTTATAAATTTTTTTTCTCTTCAAACCTATCTAAATTTTTTTATTGTGTAAAACAAAATCTATTCTCTACTGACTACTTATAATTACATAAAAATATATACGCAGTACATAATATGCGGCTAGGCTTGAATAATGAGTTACGCATCATGGGGACAAAATCCTTCCTTTAAAAAAAAAAAAAAGAACAATTTCTTCATAGCCCATAGGTACTTTTTTGGTAATTATTTAGTCTATTTTACATTATTACCTAAAATATGTACCTATAACATTACAAAAAACTTTAGTACCTACTACCTATACTTATAGATTTATAGAATTTAGGTTATACCCTATATGGTTTAGTTTTTTTTTTTTAAAAAAACCGATCTTCTATACAAGTAAAATGTATGCAAATAATATATCATAATAATCTACGTTTATTATAGGCCTACCTATCGTAGATAACTATATAAATACACATGAAGAACAATGGGGTTGAATAATCGATCTTATGGGACACTTTAGCAACAAAAAAAAAATACATTCATTCAAGTTGCAAAATTAATAATGTTTTCCAAAATCAATATCCTAATCATGACTAAACTATAAAATATATACATAACAAAAATTCAATATTATATGATATTCACGTAGTCTTGCATAGTTTATAGAATCTATAAACATTTTTAATTAAATATTAGAAGAACACGACCATAGACGTTTTTCGTTAATCCGAAAAATCTTTCCCGAGAATAACTTTATTCCATAATTTCATCAAAGTTGGTACAACTTTATGTGGTAGTGGTACAATGTCTTTTATATAATATAGGTATAGGGGGCTAACATAAATGCCATAAATGATTAAAATTTATCTTTTGAGTATCTTATATTTTAAACACAAAATGTTTGTTTTTCTGACTGCATTATCAGAGGTAATAAACGGTCATTTATTTTATAAGTATTCACCTATGGCAAGTAGTTCGCTTTTTATAGCTACTTCTTCAAAAAACAATGGATCTAGGAAAAGTTTTACTTTGTTACCACTATTATAGCATTAAATATTATTTCCTACACATTCTGCACTATATTTCTTATATTACACTTTAAGACTTAAGTTTATTATATTTTTATACATTATGTATCAAACAAGTTTCTTTCATCAGTAGGTACATCATAATATCATAAATTATAATGGATACAATTTTCTAGTGGTCTAAAATTACAAGTTTATTAAGGAATTTACGTGTCAAGTATTTTTCGAATTATTATTAAAACACATAAGAACCTTGATAACTTGAATCGGTATTCGGTACCTATTTATAGTTATCGAAAATTCGTCTTATCGAGGTTCCACTTAATACAACTTTTGGAAACATAATTTAGTGAATAATTACAATTAAGTAAATATTATAATTTTAATAGGATATACATAATATGTTAACTCTTCGACAGATGAACTTAAAAAAAAAACCAGGACAGAATTCATATTATCATATAGTAATAAATTATTGAACGTATTTTTATATATCTGTGATATTTTTTTTTTTATGTAATATTCAATATATCTTGTAACATATTAATGATTTTGTATGCTTTGAATTTATAACTAATCTGAGGGATACGTGTTTTAATAATTCTGCATCCAAGTTTCATACCAAAATATGAATTCTTAATTACTTACCACATCTTACAGTAAAAAATGTGACAGATTAATTATTCCAGGATTAAATTGATATCATACACCACAACTACTTTCTTGAACTATTTAGGATTATATTCGGGTTCTTTTACCATCTGTAATTATTTATACAACACTACCCAAATTACATAAGTTTTTGTACAAAAGTTAGATTTAATAATTGTTTATACTTTTATTTTTGTATTACATAAAACTTTAAATTATGACTAAACAAACATAAAAAAGAATTAAGAATATTATTTAGTTTGTATATATAATTTTAACACTATAGTTATAAAGTAACTTAACTAAATACTGGAATCTAAAATATTAAGGTTAACAGTATATTCACAAGAAATTCACAGTAAAAAAAAAAAAAAAAAAAAATTATAATAGTAAATTAAAATAAAATAAACAATAGCATATTAGAAATTTTATCTGGAAAATATCTATACAAAGATATGTGTACTAGTGTACACATATTATACAAATTATACAGTAAACAACAAATTAATACAATTATATTAGAAGAATTTTTTTTCATATATATAAATAAGTGTGCATATTATATGTCTATAAAAATTTTAAAACTAACAAAATGTCATGTCAATAAATGAAAGTAAAATAATAATGATAGACTTAAAATCTGTTTCTAATCTTTTCCATAAATAGGTCACGTTAATGGTTCTCTAGTGGTATTAGGCAACAATAGGCACAAAAGCCCTCCGCCTAGAGAAAGAAATAAAAAAAGTTGTTTTGAAGACTAATACTTTCTAAAGTATTAATATTATAAAATTATATCATACCAATCAGAAGCACAGCAACTATGTAAGTAGGTAGGGGACAATATAGATCAAGCAACGCAGCTATAACAATATTTCCAATAATACCTCCAAGTCTGGCGGCTACCATTGATATGGCCATTCCAGTAGCTCTATCAATATTTAAATATATATATATATATAATTAAATATTATATAATATTCTAACATTAAGCATCAACAACAAATTATATTATTATCATTTATTATTTAATATTTATCATAGAATACCTTAAATTTGTAGGAAAAATTTCTGTAATTAAACAATCCAAAGCAGCATTACCACAACTAATAGCACTACTAAAAATAGCAGATACTACTAAATTTTGTCTTTTACTTGTGATTAGTGACAACCCAACAGCACATACTCCAGATGCCATTGTACTGAATACTGAATAAAAAATAGTTAATATGTTTTTTTAAAACAAGGTTCGGCAGTGAAAGCAGTAGATTTGTAGTGGGTTTGGTAACTTGTAAGTTTTTAGATCTATCACGGTATACCATTTAAAAAAAATAAATCGTTGGACAGGTAAATAATGTAGCTTTGCAATTAAATCTAAGTTCTTGGATCAGGGAGATCCTTGGACCCCATAGCTTATCTGATTTAACGACTTGCAACTTTTTTTTTATGAACTTATCTAAAAATAAGTGATGCCAATCTTTCATATCTCTAACAATATTGGGACAAGATTAAACAATACCCGTTGTTAATATGTTGCAAGAGATGGTCATGCAAAACTTCCAGTTTCGACTCTGTGAATGCATATATACCAATGGAGATCATTTGGCAAACATAATTAATAGAAATAGTTCTTTTTGTATTAAGACACAAAAACAAAATAGCTATTCTTATATTTTATATTTATATAATATGATAAAATATTATAATAATAAATCTATTCTTTAAATACTAATTATATTTTATATCATCCCGTTTCACTGTTGAACCATTCATATAATATAACAGACATTTGATAGTTATATCTTACCTAAGAAAAATTTTCTGCCCAATGTATCCATTCCCAACACTGCAAATACATTGCTAGGAATGGCAGCTGCCACTGTAATAAATGATTCAAGGAAAACGCCGCTTTCAATTTTGTCTGAACATAGATCTACATGGGAGTGTGATCCTGTCTTAACTACAAATTCAGTCACCTATCCAATCAACAAATACAAATAAATAATAATAACAATAATTTATTGATGAGTTGTTAATGCTTATATAAAATACAAATATACAAATAAATACAATACAATAGACATACCTCACACACGAGTGCTTGTTCACTACCATTATGGGCTCGAGCATATTCATCAAATCTATTAAAAAGTTCTGGGAACCACATCATGAGACCATAATAACTATAAAAAAAAAATTCCAATTGCGATTACTTATCAACCTTTACATTAATTATAAACTTAACATACCCAATATGAAAACTGAGGTTGATTACTATAGATATCCACGTATACTTTAATATTGGTGGCATAAATATCATCTTAGTATTATGAGCTACTTCTTCAGTCATACTTTTAAAAGAAATACTTTTTGTACTATCAAGTTCAATAGCATTTGATTTAGTTACCAATGATTTAACCTATAATTTAAAAATTATACACATATTTATTATAAGATTTTTTTTTAATTTTTGATTTAAATAGTTTATGTTAAATTATTATACCATTTGAGTTTGATTAAGTTGTTTGGCCATAAATATTCAATTTTAACACTAAATGCAATAGTACTTTATATCTACTAAAATTACATTTAAACAGAAAAAATAATTTTTGTTTTTACACATTTTAATGACAAATGTTTATTAACATATATGAACTTATATGAACATTGGAATTTACCATATTTTGTTTTCAAAGTTAATTTTAAATTATTTTTAATGTATCAATAATTATAAATTAATTAAACAAGTTACACAGTTCTAGAAATCAAAGCCAATAAATAATAGTTCTTGGCCATTTACTGTTACATACTTTTAAGTTATATTTAAACTATAGTACCTTATTTATTTTTAAATATTAATATAAATACAATACATTTGGTGATGTAAAACATTTTATAGGTTCTACATTATCAAATAATAAATTAATAAAACTTACTGGATACATTTCGGGATCATTTCCTGTATTGGTAGCGTAAATTTGCTTGAATACTTCTAATGCTTTTTTGTGATCATTACGGGTCAATAGAAATTTTGGACTCTCTGGTAAAAAAAACAGGAACACAGCAACAAGTACACTAGGAATGGAGCATATGGCCAAAAATATTCTCCAAGAATTATATAAAAAAGTAGGAGACCTATAGCCAATGTCTTGTGGGATGATCATCCATGCTAATGCTAAACATAATACATAATACTAATATTAAAATCATTATTACAGTAAATAACCTTTGTACTTACATGCTACAAATAAATTTCCAAGTGTCCAAAATGCTGCCATTGAACTCAACATTGAACCACGTTTATTTTTAGGCTGGAATTCAGCAAAGTATGACCATATAACTGGACCACTACCGCCCAATCTAAAATAATTGAAATATGTTAGAAACGTTTTTATTTATTAGATTACATCTACCACATTAACTTACGCAGCTCCATTTAAAAATCTAAAGAACATGAATACACCATAAGACTGTGCAAAAGTAGATGCTACAATACACAGAGCGTTCATAAAACTTATAACAATTAATACTTTACGACGACCCAATGCATCAGCTAGCGAACCCCAAATGTATGCACCAGCCATCATACCTAGAAAATACATTATATTTTACACATATTATTATACAGTTATTGAGTGCATATTAAAATATAATCATACTAACCAATAAATATAATTGAATTCAGCCATCCTTTGGAGGATGTATTTAGCTTAAGATCACATTGGGCTGATGGTAATATGAATGACATACATATAACATCCATTTCTTCACTGGTGCTAACAAAACCACACACGACCAACAGTAAGTAATGGAATTTTCCATAACCTAAAGAAATAATAATATTAATAATTAAACTAGAAATTAGTTACAAATGCAGAATGGAATTATATTGCTGTTAACAATAATAATAATAATAATATATAAATTATAATAATTAGTATTATACTATAAATGATAATATTTTTAATCTTAAACTAAGTTCAAACATTAAATTATATCCAAAAATAAAAACAAGTCACTAGTTAATATTTTTAATGATTAAAGGTGAAATTTCACTGATTGTCCTTTTTTAAATCATTGTTATTTAAATTTATTGACAATCAGTAATCACTACCTTAAAGTATGACATGAATTAAAAATCGAATAAGTAACAAAATGTATTAATATTTATAGTAAAATGTGTATCAAAATAAATTTAAATTGGTGATTTTATTTGAGAGTTAAATCAAGCACATTACATTGTAGATCACATTAGCTACAAATTTGTCAAATTGTTATAAAAAATAAGTATAATAACTAAAAGATATTACAACATATAAGCATTAACTTTTACCTGTGAGTTCAATTGCTTGTTCGAAATCTGCAACCTCCTTAGTGGGGGGAAAAGAACCATTTTCGATGGCGTCTAATTTTTTTTCGTATCTATCTAACGTCCCACCTAAAAAATAGCATAAAAACACCGAATAATATTTGTATAAGTTACCACAGTGATATTATAGGACAAGTCCACCGTAGAAACGAACGTCAGATTTGTGCGACTTACTTTTGATTTTGAGATCGATAGTTTCTTGGTTTTTTACCCTGCCATTATTGAATTTCGTGTCTGGAAAAATGATTATAAATACTATATTACGTTAAACCGTCAAAATCGGTAGAAATCACCGTATGCTAGGTGTAAACTGTTGGAATATTATTGTTAAGAGAATAAAATTAGGAGGGAGAGGACCGCTTCTCTCTACAAGACGGCGGAACATCTAAAATTAAAACCCAGAAAACGCCGATAGTTTTTACTCGGAGTTACAGGTGTGATTTAGTCTTGCGGGAGATGAATGAGCTTTGCGCGTTCTCGAGACGTTGTATGAATGTGCTGAAGAAAACTAAAATAGATACGCGTGAACATAATATGATAGTTTTTTTTTACCACCGCCGTTAGGAGGGTCCATATCGTAGTAATAACGATCGTGACACGTCAAAGGCCGAATTCATCAACGACTGCAGTTGGTTGAGCCCGAGAGGACACGACACGCCGCCGGTTTCACTACTATATTATATTACTATTATAAAGTGTATGTCACATAATAATAGTAACAATAACGATACGCGTTTAATAATGTACTACTACTTCACTACAGTTTAATAGTCGTCGGTCTATAATAGTGATTTTTATTCGGTGTGACCGCCGACGCAGGCTGACACGACCAAAGTTCGAGCGGTCAGTTCAATATACTATTACTTCAAACGAACGTTCGTAAATCTGTCAAAATACGCCATCTATTGTGGGACGAGAAGTAAAATATTTAGACGACGCCAAAGACGGTTGTATTCGGAGATTTAAAAGTTGTTTGGTGTCTACGAAGTCGTATATTTTAACATGACGCAGTATTTTGTTAAGTCTGTAATAAGAACTGAAATGATTTTTATGATTATTTATAAATCATTTCGAATCTGACGTAGGTACGCGGAAAATTCGATCATCACAAATAGACACGATCACGAACTGCGAAATAATAAAACGATATTTTTTTAAACTCGGCAATATTAGTAATATTACTCGAAAACACACGATAATATTATTATACAGAGATAAAGAAAGAGAGTGAGAAGAATCCGTACAATGGTATTGTTTTCGTGTGCATCTTATGTTAGTACATACATACATATTACTTATATATTTTTTTTCTTTTCAATTATTGAACGAGTCGAGCTGAGAGCACGCGGATTCACGTGGTGGCAGCGACGGTGGTGTGACTATATCTACAAGTGGTCCGAGACTTTATTGAATACAAGTAATATAACCAACAACCATGAATGGGCAAACGATATAATAATAAGTATTATGTTATACGCATGGGAGGTGAGCATATTGTATTATATTATTGTATATTACCTATATACCACTCTTTACCTACACGTTTTGAAAAAAAAACAACGCCTAAGTCGATAAGTAAACAAATATCTACACGCGGTTTTAGATGGTCGCAACCGAAATTCCTGAACGACGTAATTTATTACAATAATAACTTTTGTTCTTTTCGTTATTGTCGCGAGTTTTTGTATTTAGTAAACTGTAACGAAACGTGTCACAATAGTTAGACCCAGTTAGTTTGTAGTTTGTACGGAGACATTAAGATACATCGTGTACCTACACACTCAATATTATGCCGCCAATTAAAATTCTATTATGACATATGAATTCATTAAAATCGTTACATATCAATATATCAAGCGCATAAAATATGATACCAATACCACAGCATTTAACCGTTATTCTTGAAAAATTTATTAAAACCGTTAAGCAAAATGACTATTGGCCGAATGTCAAAAAATAAAAAACGCATATTAAGTAATATAATAATTTATACAGATACCTACTTAAAACGAACTCTATGTAAAAACGACGAGTGTTGAATAATCCACGCAAAATAATATGCATTACCTATAAAATATTATAATCAATCAGGTTTTGGGTCGGATCGCCAAGAACTAAATTCACGATGATTAATTATGGGTACTAGCTGGGCTGGTGTCACACTTGCGGAATATCAGCAGTGGAATTTTCGCATTATCGAAATTCGGATATTTAAATACTACTGCCTACTGGACACATAAAAGCGGATTTCGTATGGAAAAAATAAAATCGCTGTATACACGTCGCGGCGATTATTCCGCGGGATTTATTTCCTCGGCGGAATAATCGGGACATGTATCGATTTTATTATTTCCGTGCGGAAATTCCGCTGTTATGTATGATGTGTCCAGTGTTATTTAAATATATGAATAATTTCGATATTGCAGAAATTCTGCCGAGGAACGTCCGCTGCGGATATTCTGCAAGTGACACCAGCATAAGACGTAAAAACTTCGAACGGCAATTTTGCAGATTTTTTTCAGACGTGAATCCATATTCTGTTTTATGCGCAATACAAAGAAATTCAGTTACAGGTATAAATTTAATAGGCAGTTATATATATATATTTGTTTTAAGGCGTTTGCGTTAAAACGTACATTGTGTTATTTTTAGACACATTAAAATAACTTCACACGTCCATGGCCGGGTAAAAGATTTTTTAAACGCACAGTATCAAATAATATAATATTATAATATGGTCACGTAAAGAGAGTTTAACGGGGGGTAGAATAAAAGAAGAGGAATATTAACATTATAAACTATCAGTACTGGAAATATATTTTACTTTAAAATAATTTTATTTTTTTACCTGGACTGTTTGATCCACTATGATCTACCACCATTTTAGTGTTATTGGTCGGTACAAACCGGGCCAAGATTCAGGACGTGTTCGTATTTGTCGGATATCATAAAACTGGTATCATAACTTATCTCTGACCGGTCGTGTAGATGAGAGGTATTCCAGGTGCGACGTCGATTTCATCTGCAAAACATAAATTAAAAACACTATTCAAAAATATTCATACAAAACCTTGCGGTTCCTACGGGCACGCCAAATTCACTATATAACTTATAATATTTTTAGATAAAATCGTGTTTACGTAACATCATGGTCAATTAGTAATTATTATATTATAATACGTACGTCGTACAGCGGGGTACGTCCGCCATATTATTATTATAATCCTACACACAAACCGGCAAATGTTTAGACTTGGGTAGGTATTCGGAAACTACGTTCGGACAGACCCGACCAACGACTACAGCAATATTAATATTATTATGCAAGACGACCGTTGGATCCCGTTGACCGACACGATAACACTACTACTAGTACAACTACAACTACAACTGCTGTCTGCTCTGACGACGACGATCGCGACGACTGCGACGGTACACACACGTGTGTGTGGCTTATATTATATACACACACAATAATATTGTTATTATATAGTTTTATTATTTACATACGCGCTCGCTCGTATCATTATAATAGGTGCAAGTACACCGCTGAGCGTCGGATCGACACGCGTCCGTCGGCCGGGTTCATTAGAATGTGGAATGAAAGGCTGCTGTGCGAAGAGCTGCTGCTGCGGAACGAGATTTATTCATTTTTTTTTTTTTAACGCGGAGTGGAGAGTGCAGACCTTGAAATGGACAGCCGCCTCGGGCCTCGTACGAAAATGAGATTGTCAATCGAACTCCACATTATAATATATATTATAATATATACGTCATACAATATATATACATGCACAATACACGTGTGTGAATAACTCGTATAATAGCACACGCTAATGTGGTTTTACACTGGATATTTATCGAGTTGCGCCGGTCCGAGAATCATTTTTAACGGACCTACCAATATTCCGCTATTCCACACGGGTGGTATTATGGGTACAGACGGATATCGTATCGATCATATTAATATTATAACATATCGATATTGTATACAAGAATGAAGTGTATGTGGCAAATTCTTAAGCGAAAACACGATTTAGATCGGTTCGATATTATTTAATATTAAAATGCGCTCTCCGCTGTAGCTTTGGCGCTATCGCGCTCTGAGATTATAATTAAACATAATTTATAGCTTAACATAACTAATAAGAGTAACTATACGACTAAATAAAAAAATAAAATGCAAAAAAATGATGTTAGGATTATGTCATTTTCTTAACATCATCTCACTTTAAAAATCACGCTTATTCAAGTTTATAAGTTACATTTTAAAAATTATTTTTGAAATGGTTAAAAATTTTAAAAAGGTTTATTTAGTTTATTTAAGTTTTTTATACAAACCTGCAAAATTACTACTTAACACTAGTTTCTGTTCAAATTGTCTTTTACTGACAATAACCAAAATAAAAATTAATATTTTTTTTTTATAAAATTGTAAATTATAAGGGTACGTACAACTATTCTTGATACAACCATAATAATTAGAATAATTGGATAAAATGCTATATAAGAATAATTTAATTTGAAATTATGTTCTGTTTCAGTCATATATTCAATTTCAAAATCAAGATATTTACCAATTAACTGACTAAACACGTGAATAATCTAATAATCTATTAAATATAATAAAATTTAAAGCAAGATTCCCAAAAATATAATTTACTTATAATAGTTGGGTATACTCTTTTCGATGTACAATTCTAAGTTCAAAACAATAATAAACAAGAGAAAGAAAATAATACATTTATAATTATTAATTAATTATGATCTATATACAACTCGAATCAACGTCGAATGAATTCCCGTAGAACACAATATATCTTAATAATTACAACAATAATAAGCCCTATTATAGACTATAAAACGAAACTGGAATAGATGAAACAAATATTTAAACTTTATAATATAATGGTAAGTACCTATTTATTATCTAATAAATAATAATCAGAACAGTTGAATTGGAAATTCAAATAGTTCTCCATTAATCATATCATGTTTACTTTCTAAGTAAACTTTATTGTAATTTTACAATAACATGATACAGAGTGACAGAAATAGCTAAGCAAACCTAATTTATAAATAATTCACTTTTAAACCCACAATATTATTTGGATTTATGAACCAGTATATTTTAAATTATAATATAGGTGTCTTTACTATATAGAATACGTCATTAAATAAAATATAATTTCATAAATGTCTTGTCATTTAATTATTACTAATCAAAAAGTAAGCTAATCTAAAAAATAATTAACTTAAATTTAAAGCAATATAAATAACAAAGAGAACGAAAAATTAACAAATATTAATAATATTATATTGTTATTTGTTATTTATAAGTATGTATTGTGAGAAAAAAACAGTGTTAATAGATTAAATTTCTAACATTCTTGTGATTGACTTTTAATTTACATACCTACTGTCTTATCATTGTTTGGTTCTATTCTAAGTTTAACATTTTATTTATTAAAACCTTAAGCTTTTGTAATAAGCCTTTAGTTTTTGATTTATAAAATGTTTTTCTTTTGATTTAAATATGATAAATTTAAATTTAGTTGCGATTTGATTATTTCTAATATTATTGTAAGGACATAAATTATTCAACATGGGCTATTTTATAATAATATATATATATATATAATATATTATAATTTATAATATATTAAAAGGATATTAACACGAAATAAAACAATAAATAAGTTGACGCAACTAAAGTTTGGGCTGTTAGACGCTTACCGAGCACCGTTCCTAATATTTATGCTGATTTTTACACAACTCAACAAAAAATTATTCCTTCTATTTTCTAAGCTGACAACGTATTATAATAGTATACTTTTTATAATATTTGTTGCAATAAAATTCTACATACAATTTCAACTGAGTTGCAATAAAAACTACTATAAGTCAAGTATAAGTGTATACATAGTAGTAAAACGCTTGCGAATTGTCATTGATAAGTCTAGACTAAAAATTTACGATTAATATAAGTAAAAAGAAACGATTAACCTTCAAAAAAAAATTATGAAATAGACCCTGAATAGCAAATACAATTCCAACGCCCATATAAATAGGCAAAAATGTTACTCATGAACACATTTCAAATTTCCTGCAATTTGTGTTTTATAGATACTTAGGTGAACTAATCTGTCTGAAAAAAAGGTGTAACAAAACAAATTTTTATAAAATGTTCGATCATGAAATTAAAAAAAAAAAAAGTAATTTGTGCATTTCCTGTAATTAACTAGTCAAGCCATTCCATTCAACATTCATTCTATCGAACATAATCGAAAATAGATAAATACACACCATCAAATTAGCATGTTTGGTGTGACATTTTTAGTTAATAGTATTGCGTTTTACAATTTTGACCAAATGGCTATAATTCATAATATACCTATTATCCCAATACGTCATGGTAATTTATTACGAATCCGTATTGTTTGCATAATAACCTACATATTTCTACAACACTGGATTACAAAATTATAAAAATTAAAAGTTGCTATATTATAATATGTGAATAGTTGATTTAAATTCTTATCAAATATGATTATTTTAACAATAGACTGAAATACCAAATATTATCCCATTTTTATAACAAATACTTTAAAAAATTATTATTATCTCATAATGATAATACGTACAAAATCAATGTAGTCCGAAAATGTATAACTTAAGGAATCTACATAAATACCTAATTCTACTAGTCGTATTAACAATAGTATGAAACGTATTAGATAAATATTATTATTATCAATTGTCTTGAACATGAACAAAATATATAATTATTATTTATTATCAACAAATTCGTATTAGAGCAAAGAACAAATATAATGTGTATAAGAAAAAATTATCTATGTAATTATATAATATTACATGAAATAAAAACTTCGTACAACGCCAGTTCTTCCTTCCTATCATCGCTTTGATTATATAATGATTAATATTTTAATCCTGAAAGCTGATTTCCCTGTTCAACTCGCGTAATTAATAATCAAACTAACACAAAATATTTGTTGTAAAAATTGTATTATTCGTTCAGTTTTATTATTTTTTTTCAATTATTTAAAGGATATAAATACATTAAATAACATGCAAATATGTTATTGAGAAATACATTTTTTTACACGATAGACAATAACCGTAAATAATGCAAATATAAATACCACCTTTATAGTGTATATACCATAGTGATGTAATAAATAATAATGCATTTAATACATATTTTTATTAGTGCGAATTGAATTATCTCAGTCTAATAATCAGCACATAGTAAAGACTTACCCAACAACATATGAACTAACAAATTCAATTGTTTTTTCCCCGGTTTTTTCTTTTTCTTTGAAATTTGTAGGTAGTTAAAAACAATGGTGTGATTTTAAATATAATAACAATTCAAAAACCAAGTGTTACCATTGATTTATGGGGCCATGGAAGTAGAATATTGTGTTATGGTTTTCCATTCTTTGCATACGCAGATTTGGTTGTCCTTACTCCTTACACTTATAGTAAATGTAACGAACTAAAGACTTCTAGATAATTAATATGTATAAATATGTTTCAAGGAAGAATTTTTTTACTTAATAAAAATGAATAAATACATTTTATAACAGTGGTAGAGGGTTATTCCCAGATATGTATCACAGACATCGCAATTCAAATAAACAAATATTAATAGATAATAATTATTTATCTAAAATATGTATCTATTTATTTACCAAGATATCTGAGTAATGTTTGTTTTCTCTCTCTAGCCTACGCTCAACAGACAAATCGTATTCACACAAAATAATTGTGTGTATTTTTGAAAGTAGGTAATCTTTGAGTAAAATTATTAAGAATAATATTTTATTATTTTTTTTTAATCATATTGATTTTTCTTAAAATAATTTTGTATTCATTTAAATTTACATAATTTTTATGTTATGCTTTAGGTCGAATACAAGGTCAAATTATAATATAATATAAAACCGAAAAGTCAAAACCTCAAAATTTTTTAAAATAGTCGATTTTGCTCAAAAATCATGAAAAACGATTTTACATGAATGCGTTATCTATGTTGGACGTGGGTCTGAGAGAGAAAACAATTATTATAATAACATCCCCTTAACTCTTAAGGTGATTTCGTGTTGAGATGTAATAATGTTCGCAAGAAATCAATCATGTATTATAAATTGTATTCGATTGTTTGCAGCGCTTTAAATCACGTTTTAGAACATTACAAACATCCGTTATACACATTAGATTTAATAAAATATTTTATTAAATTCAAAGGTATGAAAACGAGAATGTACAGAATATTTTTGTATTTGAATAGATTTAGTGATATTTTAGTAATTATATATAATTAAATATGATTTTTTTAAACATAAATCTTTTAGATTTTATCGTTACCTTCTTTTTAATGTATTTATTAATGATCTGCAGTCTGCGATCATTGAAGTTGTTATTACCAGTGCAGTGCAGTGACAACTCAAATAAGCGGGAAATAAGCCCAAACAAAACTTTTCAATAAGGAAATAAAAAAATTGTATTTTTAAAACTTACATTTGCTATTTAAATACCTAGTACATATCTAGATACGGGTATATATATTATAATATATTCAATATTATTTAATCCTATAATATACTCAGTATTATAAATTATAATAATTAATTCAAACTTACAACAATTTTAAAATTATGATAAAATATTTTATATTTATAAACGTTTCGTTTTAGTTATTACTTTAAGGTAAGGTGACTGTAATGTCTGTGCATCTTGCTATCTGGTATAACAACATAAGAAAATACATTCAAGTCAATTTATAATATTCATTGTTTTTTCATAAAGTACATTAATGATTAATTTATTTATTTAACATATATAACGGGCGGTGAGCCGTATTATATTCCTTCATATTATATTAATTATTATTGTAAGGTAAAAATCATTGAACAAGCATAATATTATGTACTCCGAAATTCTGCACACAATTTTTTTTAACATTTTAACATTTGGTACCAACAATTTCAAAATATATAAACCTCAATACACAGGTGTATTATGATCCCGAACACAAGGATTTCATAATGACGCAGCTGGATGACTTTGTTCCCTCAATGTCGCATTAATATTCATCGTTTGTGTGATGAATATTATCACTCGTTCACACATACAAACACATCAATACATAAATCTATTGTCCGGATGTAATTAATTGGGTTGTTAATTGTTTTTACCTTAAACAAAAAACTGGGAAGTCCTGAATGAACAATATAATCTGGCAATATGATCAAATTGTAAAGCGTTCAAATTTTATGTTTTGTTACGGTTGGATTCATATGATGAAAAACTTCACGATTATAATTAAAACACTGTTGAATGAATATAATGTTTACAGATCTAATTAGTAACAGTATAATACGAATAATCTAAATTATGCGATAATATTGTAATAGATTCATTATGTTAAGTATAATATAGGTATATATAACTAACTCATATTCAATAATCAACGTATGTTTTAATTAACTTTTATCAGAGTAATAACAAAATTTGTAAAAATCTTCGATAGTCGCATATTGTAACAAGTAATAACACTAATAACTAATAATATACCTACTACTTGATAATAATTTATATTTTTTTTTAATTTATACATAATTTCTATTGACTTAAACTTTTTTTTATTGTATCGATAATGTCTTAATTTAATACTTAAGTATTATTTAAGACCTATTTTAGGCTAATGTCTAATAATAAATTATACTAAGACAATTTACCAATATTCGTAAATCCAATAACATTCATAAAACCTGCAATTAGCTATAAATCTATAATAATAAATAAGTAATCAATAACTAATATAATAGTAGATTTTAAGATTCTGAGGTTTTTTAAAATATATGTACATTGTACATAATGCCTAAATGTATTTTTATACTTAAATAATTTTATAACTAAGAAATTAAAAAAAATCAATTTCATGTACATTAGAAATAATATACACGTTACATTATATCATGAGGCTGTAATTAATTTTTATGTCTTGAAACCAATGTAGTTATTATTTTTGAAAAAAGAAGAACATTAGTTGCGAATTATCGTTATTATTTTTTTCGATAACATAGGAACTACCAAAATAAGTTATTTAAGTTTGAATATACGTGATTTTGAAATAATAAAAACTTTTTTCGTATAAGGGATATTGAAAAAATAATATTTCATAGCCAATATATATTTATATATTTTTATATATTTCATGATCTTTTTACGTGGTAAAAATGTTTTTACTTAGTTATGACTTATGAGTCATAATGCAACCTACCCGGTTCTTTTTCGCTCAAAACGGTTTTTGATATGTTTCACATTAATTGTAAGACGGAAATAACAAAAGCGAGTCTTAATATAAGCACAATATAAATAATATATAAATTCATTCATTTTAATAAGCTCACGATAGACTTATTTTGAACCTCTTGATTTTAATATAAAATAAGATTGCCTATTGCCAAAATTATACAACTGTTCTAGAAATTCTAACGCACTGATTAAGTGTAGCACTTATTAGTTATTAGCTAATAATTATGATTATCATTTATCGGTACAGTATTGGACTATTTAGACTACAGAATTTGAATATCTGATGGTCACCCGGTAATGGGTTTTTCGTAAATGGAAATATTTAATATAGTAACATTTGTTCTATTTATAGTTTATCAATACTTGGAAAAATGCAATATGCGATAACGTTAACAATATTAATTTATTGTTAATAAAAATAATAACTAAGAAGTAATATAAGTAATACAAAATACTTGTACTCTTTGGAAATAAATTGTTACTGCATTTTAAAAAATCATAATATTCCTTTGCTTCCAACTTGTATAACGTATAATATATTAATCATTAAAATTATAATAATTTAAACAAGCCCTTTATTTTTGATTTAGAGGTGGAGAATTAACTTCCAAAACACCACCCAGCGTACCTATTTACTCCACAATTTGTCAACAGTTTAATCACCGATCAATAACATCTGATAGTTGGCCTATTCATTATTATGTATATATTGTCCGCAACAGTTTTTTTTCAATTTGTAGAATAATAAATATACTATTATCAACTAGTATTATAAGTATTATCATTTAGTTAATACCATATTAATTTAATAATATTATAATGTATTTACTATTAAATAAACAATCAATACAAGAAAAGATAACGAATCTGAGAATCGATCACACTCCTTGAAACTTAATACGAAAATATATTATAGTTATTAAAATCAAAATTATATTATTTTTTTTCCCAGAAATGATAATACTCCTATACAATATCTTATGTGATTCAAAGAATCGATGAATTCATCCCTATATACGAGTAGTATACATAAACTAATACATAATACTAGTGTCTCTAAAGTAGTATATTATCTCGCATACGTCATACAGCAATTTATTGGCAGTGTACTATTTGATATTTAATTGTACTTTTAAATGTTTAAACTTTAAACCTAATCGTTTAATAAAAATAAATATTTAATTTTAGAGTAATTTCAATGAAAAATTGAAAACTATAATATAATAAAGACAATACTCAAACTTAACATAGATTATAGATACAAAATACTTAAATAGAGAATATGATGTAAGTACACGGTAATATAAAAATATGTTATAAAATAAATGAGTAATTTAAGAATTCAATTATATTTCGTAATAATTGCAAAAGTAGTAACAGATAAAAAGTTGTAACAAACACTAAATAAACAGAAGATCTTATTTTATATAAATAATTATTTAATCTCAGTCTTCATGTGATTGTAAAATCTATAAAATGTTAACTAGATATTACACAGTAGACGTCAGCAGCTATCTTGAAATTATTATTTATATAAAATCTAACAATCAAAAGGATAACATAGAAAATATTATGAACTAAAATGCAAAAAATACCTTATTCTTGAAATTATTACAATATTATAATAATACAAAACAAAATGGCTATATATTATATACTTTTTTAATTATGAAAAAATTTAAGGTCAAAGATGATTTTGAAATTGTGGAATAATACACAGTGTGCAAATGGGTTCCTTGAACAAATGGAAGTTAAGTACTTAATTATATTATAATATTTACTTTGAGGTACAAGTTTAGAACTCACTACTATGTTACAATATTTCATATGAGTATATTATATAAGTTAAGAATTATAACTGACCATTCAATGTACAAAAAAAAAATGTTAAATTTATTAAAATGAAGACAATTTAAGAATACTCACTATATATAATCAACATAATTTTGCTTGCCGTTAATCAATAAATTAACACATAAAAATGATATAAATGTTAGTATTATTTTATTTGCAAAAGTTACTTGTATTAAAATACCAAGTGAATCACAATCATGCTATATCAATATGTATACAAAATACATTTTTACCCCCGATAAATTAAGTATTTTAAATAATATTATTAACTCCATTACCTTATCACTTAAAATTAGTAAATCATTCAACTCCCCATTTGTTAATTTATTGAATATCACTTGAAATTTATAATTTTTTTGTGGTTAAAGTAGGTATATAAAATTATCTTAATAAGGAGCTACAAAGCACGTGCCAATGATATTAAGATTTTAGAGGATATTAGCAAAAAAATATTATTTGTTTTGTAATTGTAGAGTCTATAACTAAGTATACTGTATACTAGACTATAACTCACTCTTAACAAATAGCTAATTTGCTTTATTAGAAGTAGTAAAATAAATATTTTATATTAATTTAATATAAATATAATATTATTAAAAAGCGTATTGACCTGTTATCAAACTTGAAGTTAAAAACATTATCAGTGTTCACACGTTTATTTTTTTATGATACTTCGACTTTATGCGAAATAATATAATAGTTTTTGAAATCGTAATATTTTACATACTCATAATGTCATAACTTACACAAAAATTGAAATAATGTATACATTTATGTACTTATAATTTACTGTATGTTAAAGCAAATAACAGAAAATTGATTCTACCATGTTGCGTATGGGTCAAGTGCATCTTAGCAATCCTTATTCCTTAGATCTTCATTATTATTTATCGCTATAACTATTTAATTCTTAATCAAATATCAATGATATGAGTTAGTTATAAGTAATAACTTATAAAGTTATAATTAACTTAAAGTAAATATTATACCTACTAGCTAAATTATGATGTCTGATGTGTGACTATTTATAGATGTGTCCTCGACGTCGGTTAAAAGAAAAGTGATAGAGTCAAGTCTAGATAAAATAATGGACAAAAAAATTGTAAATATATGTTGAGAAAATAAAAACCGTAATGGTTATTAAGTTAAAAATAGCGATGCACTTGGTGTATCGCTATCGAAAGAACAAATCATAGCTACTATATAATAAGCTATATAATATTATGTGGTGTAACAATATAACACAGTATTTTAACCATATTCGTTGAAAAATGAAATATAAGATAATAAGAAAATTAAAATTGTTAAAAAATGTTCAGTTTCCTTTTAAATATTATCTTTAATGGTGACTAGTAAAATATATATTTTTTACCTATTATACTATAATATTTTTATAATATTTACTAATATACTTAACAAAAGCATAATATAAAAATAATAAGGAAACTAAAAGTGACGGTCAATGTCAAACCACTGTCGTATACTGGTGTCGTGTTGGTACTATAGTAGTGATAAACCATTTTGCAATGTAAATCGTAAAAAAATTACTATTAAAATTATTATTAACTGTTACTAGCACACACAATACACATAGATAACTACCTGCAGAAGCCGTCGTGCAGCGACCAACAAGTATGCAATGATCTAATAGTAGATATTGCCATATTGGACGATTCGACGATTAAATAGAATAGTATATCACACTCTAGAAATGAGACGTTAGTGTTGTGTCGTTTCGTCATGTAAACTTTATAAAACTAAATATTAAATCACACAAATTGAGCAACAAAGCGTATGTGCATTAATTGCGTACGTATTATGAGGACGTCCGTTTTTTCCAGTTAACACAAACAACGGTTAGTGTATATTACCCTTCATCTATATCCCGTCCATGTAGGCTGTCACAAAAATAAAAAAAACTACTTCCGATCACATAATATATATTATATTCCCATTGAATGGACCACGTGTATATCCAAGGACCCGTCCAAAAAATCCAAGGTATATCCAAAAACAATACAGATTTTTTTTCGGCAATAAATAATAAAAACGAATGATTTCTGAAAATGTTCCTGAAAAAAAAAATACAAGGTCGGTGACTTTTTTTCCCAATTCTTTCAAAAAAATTCAATGTTATTTTTAATAAACAAGAATTTATTAAAATTATACGGAAATACGACCGTAAAGTATAGATACAAGTTCAACGAATACATTTTCGATCTCATGGGGTGATAGGTAGGCAATTCAATAATCCGTTTGATATTACAATTTTATTTTATACAATTTATATTTATAATATATTTTAAGCATAATTAATACTTTTCACTACTAACACTGTCCTAAATGAAATCGAAATTTGGGAACACCTCTTTACATGCTTTTTGAACATGGTATAAATGTTACAATATTACGTACATGTGAGTGTATGACCACGTCAAATAGTCAAATATATATTATGTAACCATAAAACCTGGCAACATTGCACTAAAATCTTAGATTCAAAACGTACGGAATCGTGTGTTTTTAAATGTGCACAATTCCGTTCACTGATAAGGGCCGTGCGGAATCGTGCTCTACTCATTTGAAAATTGTTAAGCAACGAAAATCATTTTTTTTTTAATAAACTATTGCTTATTACGAAACAACTTGAAGTTTGAATGGTTAAGTCAATAAGATTGTGAATATCAGAAAATGCCGTATTTATTTTATTTTAATATAAAATAATATTTTTATTTTTTTGCTGTCTAAAAGATATTTTCATATTATTTTTAAGTTATTGTTTATAAATTATAAATATAACTATCTTAATGCCCATCTAAAAAAAAAAATATTTATTTTAATTTTATTATTAATATTTATTGTAAAAACTGATATTTACTGATTGTTCAATTACAAATAATAAAAAAAAAATATATTTAAACATTTTAGTTTTTATCGAATACATTTTTGTACAATTCCACAACTATACCTATTTGTAATGATTAAATGACTAATGACGTTCAGTATTTCATATACCTAAGAGTGACCATAGTGCTCTTTAAATTTTGAATACTAAACTACAGCTGACAGCTGTACCAAGAAAATCTGTAAATACTAATGGTAATACTTATGATACTAGTAAAACAAAAAAAATTAAAAAATTAAATAGTAAAAAAATATTAACTATCAAGATTATCAAAATGGGTTGATTGACCTATATGATTAGTCCTAATTACTTTAATAATTTAATATTCAGTACATTTAATAATGATAACTTTCACTAATACATTTTAGTACCTAGTATCAAATGTCTGTCAGATAAACGTAAAACTTAAAACTTTTTAGTTATAAAAATTAACGGAGTACATTAATTAGTACAAGTTTTTAACAAGCCTTAATAATTATTATAATTATTACGTTTATTATAATAAACGTCTTTAAGTAAATATTATGTTCACCTACTTGCTGCAGTTAGAAAAAAATAAACCAATATTTATTACAGATTATTTGAATCTATAAATTAGTAATAATGTATTAGGATTTTCTAATGTTTCGCATTAGTTATCATTCATTTGTAATGACTATTGAGTCATTTAAATAATGAATATTTATCCATTCATTAAAAAAAAAAAATTAGTGAAATCAAATTACTATTTTACTGATTTATTCAGATTTTAGATATTTGTAATAGTTTATTTATTTTATAATCAAACAATTATGTTCTATAATAATATCGTATTATAGTAGCTATGGCCCTATGGGATTTATCAAAAAAATTTATAAATTTAAAATTTAAATTATATTTGATAAATATGTCATATATTTTCGTGATATCATTGATGAAACATAAATTATATTTATGAATAGTCACTTACCGACTACTGTATGTATATAATACGATTAGTTGACCAATTACTATTCATTAAAAAGTAATTTGAAACTTAAATATAAATAATTTACATACATCTATATTTTTAGTGGTTATTGATTGATATTTACTAAAAGGTTCAATATTAATATTTATATTTATTATCATTGTTTATGTGGTATTGTTTTTTTGGTGAATATTACTTCAATTGGCTGTCGATCAAATATTTAATTTTTTTTTTTATGTAAGAAATTACTAGTTTTACATCGATGTTATATTTTAAATATTTTATTTTGAACATTTTACATTTGGTGAAGGGGTTTATCACATCAATTAGGAATTCAGCTCTTAAAATATATTCCATAGAAATTATGTTGTTACTAGTGTGTATAACATATTAACATCATATTATAAACATTTTGTACAGGTATACTATAATTAGTACATTATGTTATAATATGTAGTATATTGTGTAAAACACGTTTTTAAAAATATGTGGCTAAATTATTTTTTTGAATACATTTTAATGTATATTATGATCATTATACTACTTTGAGGTTTTCGAATGTCATATTTTAGTCTATCTTGAAGTATGTTGATGAGTGATAACTGTTTTAAATGCATAATATAAATATACAATATAATATATTATTGCATATCATTTAAATAATATTTTGTAGGTAGGTATATTGTGTATATTACCATAATTCATAAATACGCTGAACAAAAAATGAAATCGAAAAATTTGAGTCTAATTTATTAATTCTACGATTCTACCAGACAACTTTCAAAGACATTTCTGCCGTGTGTTTTTAGTATTGTTGTTGGTGATATTGTATCGTATTATTACTTATTATAGGTACAGTTATTAGTTATTAGTTTATTACTTATTTATTATTAGCTTTCTCCTAAATACTTAAGGTATTTGCTCAAAAAGTCATATGGTGTTTCATTTTCATAGTTAAATCATGCATCTAATATAATAAATCTAACGATTTACGGACTATCTAACCAAAAATAGATATAGGATCCTTATTTTTTGACTGTACGTAGATGATAGTTTATTTCCACCAAAAATTTGGGCACAAAAGCTGTCAGAAAATCCTCGGTATCTATTTACATACATGTTTTCAAACTATTAATATAATAATATTAAAAATTATTAGTTATTACTTTTGGTTTCTCAAATGCCCAGAAAATCGAGTGGAATCGTGTTACCAAATGGCAAATAGGTAAAATGTATGGAATCGTGCGTTTTCGTTTAAAATGACATGGTAAGAATAGATAAAAAATATAAAATGAAGTTTATACATTTGGATGTACCAACTATCAAGAACAATAAAATATGTGTTGTTGGCTATTATTGGAATATTATTTTAAATCGATAAGACTATATTATATTAGATCTATAAATACTTGTAATACCGTGATACCATATGGTAGACGTTTTCTATTCAGACTTTCAGAGTTTTGAAAATGAAATTCATTAATTCATATTGAGCAACGAAGATATTGTACATATTATATTTTGCACGAATTCTGTCGGCATGCAGAATTTGTAACTACATATTATTATATTTTAATTAAAAATTACAAAGGTACCAAACTAAACTAATTAGAGAGTATTTCGGGGTAATCTTATCGAATGCATTTCCGTCAAAGTACAATTTGATGTTTCCACGAACGATCAACGATGTGAATATATTATTAAAATGGTACAGGTCTATATGGTTATTTAAATCTAGACTACATTTATTTTGATATATGTTAATTAATATTGTTGTAAGATTACACCAGAATAATTGTTTCGTATTAAATTGACGTAGAATAATGCGATTTTTCGAACGTTCGACAAAAAACAATACGCATTTTATAATATATACTAATATTTTTAATTACCTACTATTATAATAATATAATATTATATTATAAATTAAAGTATTTAAATAAGGCCCTACTTAAAACGAAAACCTAACCCACACATATTACATAGTTTGGGAGACGTTTGAACACCTGTTGCTATCAGATTTCAAACGCAACCGACCCCGAAGACGCGACTGGTACCGAATTGGTTCCCGTTTGAAAAAGGTCTTTTATTAAGGTAAGCCGTATTGGTTCCCGTTTAATTACGCACATCTTCCTTCTCAATTATATAGGCTTAGGACTATACTAACCCCACTATTAACTTAAAAGTAAGCTTAGTTAAAAATAACAATCAAAAGCTTAGTTCCTTTTTTACTAAACATAAACCACAATTACCAATAATTAAAATTAAAAATATAAATGAAAATACGACCGACGTATTATAAGCGAAAACAATTTAATATACTTATGAATAAAGGGCGATATTTTATTCGAGACTGTATGTACAGTACTCACTATCATTATTGTCATAAGTATATAGAATTTATACGATATACCCATATAGCGAAGTACCAACGTATATCTCATTCGTTAACTTAATCGATCGGGCCATCGGTATCAGCGATAATTTTCTTAACCTTCAATAATCTATTGCTAGTTGCTACTATATAGTGTAGAATGTAAATACATTTATATTTTATACTATCTAATTTATGTTTTGTACCAATTATAAAAAATAAAATTAAAATTGAAACTAT
The DNA here is from genome assembly GCA_009835225.1 of Aphis craccivora. Lineage (NCBI taxonomy): Eukaryota > Metazoa > Arthropoda > Insecta > Hemiptera > Aphididae > Aphis > Aphis craccivora. The sequence continues at coordinate 78,696 of VUJU01000284.1, read as the reverse complement.
TTGACCTGAACACAAACGGGAACCAATTCGCGGTTACTCCCGAAGACACACACCATTGGAAAATTGAAATAATCTTAATCTAATGTATCCAAAAAATATCAAAGAAAACCAAACAAATCGAAACGAAATGGTGAAATACTTAAAATTATATAGCAAAACTTGGTGTCTCAGCTACTGCGATTTTTTATTTATGAACATTTGCATGTTTAAACAAAATAACTCTATTACCTAAATATATAAATTTTAAAATTGTCTAATTACATTTATACTTATATTTAAAAATAAAAAAAAAACAAGAAAAATCTTAAGAAAGGGACAGCGATAACTGCTAATTCCCCATCATTTTTTTAACACAACTTTATCCCACGACTCATAACGCTCAGTTTAAAGACAACCTACACATAAATCATTAAGATACAAATATATCGATTATAAATATATAAATATCGAAATTTTAGACTTCTGACATTTGTTGGCGATAAATTACAGGTATACAGGTTGGTGACACGGGAATAATAAATAAGTACCAAACATTGAATAATTAGTTCAAAAAAATATATTCATCTGAATAGCCACTAGAAAATTGTTTTCAATATAATTTGTATTATGGAGGATAAACATATAATAAGGTTTCCGAATTAAAACACCAATTATTTAGCTAATGTTATAAATATATATAGGTAAAATGTAAATATTATTCCTCATCCCAACAAAATAACCTAAGCTACATTAACAATATACCAGTCATAAAAGGCTTACAACTAATGAATGAAAATTATTTTATCGAGCGTCAGTATAATTGAAAATATTAAAATGCTTATTACTAAAAATAAAGTGTAGACACAAAAAATGCGGGTGTGGCATCTCTAAATTTTGAGTGTTGAAGTTAACCACAGGTATTAACCGACGGTGACGACGAGTCCAAACACCTTTACCTAAGGGCTAAGAGCACAAATAGTACGTGGTAGTCGTGTTTTATGGTGCTCGCATAAATACGAAAAACTACAGCTTATATACAAATAATCACTGCATGATGTACGAAAACGAAATATCCTTGTCGAATAAAACGCAAAAATTTCTAATATAATAATATTCACTGTTATTATATTCTATTATCATTGTTTATGTTTTTTATGGTTTTTTTTTAACCGTAACAATTATATTACATGATAATTATTATGAATAGGTATACAAATAACAAAATATAAAAATTACTGGCATAGCGGCATCCTACCGGTCACCTGGACACATTATAATATTATTATTATTATATTATAATATTAGGTTTACGTATACTACATGTAGACAAGCGATAATTGGTTTACGGCTGACGGATTTGTTTATTTGTTAGTTCATTTTTTTATTTGAAACACGCCAAATACAAAAACAGGTGAACACTCCCGACTCCCGAAAAGCGATACAAAATCATATAATATTATTGGTCATCGGTGTCGAATGTCAATCGAAAACATTTTCGTGATACGAATTTTCAGTGTGAGGTAGGTTACACACAACCACCGCCTCCGTGTCGTGGTGAACACACCTTCAGACCTTCGTATCCTTACGTATACGCTTAGGAGGGTGTCGGATTACTAGAATTTTGAACCGCAACGACGCTCAACAATAACAATAATAAACTGCGTCGTAAATATTATTATTATTATTTGTTGTCCGGGTTCCTTCTTGTTCGCGTCTCCTCCAATGGCGTAGTTTTGGGTCTCGAACACACGTCATCGCAAAATCTACATTCACTATATTATACTGTACGCAAGAGAAGTCATGTTTTTCTGAGCAATAATTGTTGGTACCTATCGAGTTTTTTCAATCGGATTGACTCGGGGAAGTCCTATCACAGTTGGGTTAACTATTATAGCTTTATAGGTCAATTACTTTTGTTTTTTAACAAGCGATAATAATATTATGAATATCACGCAACGAAAATTTAAATAAAAACGTTTATTTTGTTATTACGTATTCTTTCAGGGATACGCGTATTACCTTCTAAAATTATCCTGAAATTAAATTAAACCTCCACATTTAATCCTTTAAAATATTATAAATGGTCACATTTATTCTTTCTTTTGTGGTAAGAACAAAATTTAATTTCCAATAAGGAATATACGAGACAAGGACGTTGATGTCAGATTTTTTAGAAGAAATCACCCTTAATATACTATATATATATATATATATATGGGTGGGGAATAAAAAAATCGAACGAGTCTCTTCTATGATATATCTTTGTAACATGTACCGTAAGAAGAAATGTAGGACAATTTTGTATTTTTATTGTTTTAACCAATTTATCACGTTTCCTTAAGTTCATAATAAATATTGGTATAAAAGCCCTACAGCTCAAATCCATCATCGAATAACAAATTTATATTTTACAAAAAAATAAATGAAACTTAATAATATGTAACTATTTTTCATTTAAGGCATTATTTAATATTTTCAGCGTATCATATGTTTATGTCATCATAACAAGTACATTTGACAAGTAATCGTTAGATTCGAAATATATATTATTATCACGATAAACATCACTAAAATCTAATGTTTTGTACTTTTTAGAACTTACAAAAAAAAAAAAACTACCTGCTTTATCATTCGACGAAACAATGAAATTTTTCCATACCACAGAGTTCAATTAATTTTACATAATATTATTCTCGTCTGTCAATAAATTATTAACAGAATATTTCGTGATTGAATCGTATAATAGAAAATAAGATTTCACTTAGTATTATTTTTCACGATTTAATGTTTTTCCGTCGAGTTGTAAACAATTATTATTAAAATAACATTTATTGAGTTTTCAATATTGATTAATACACTTCTAAAGACACTGGAGAATAATTACAATAATTTAAAACCTATGTTCTACGGGCAAACAATTCACGCAACCGGTCGTAACGAGCAACGACTGCACTACTGCAGTAGTACCTAACAGACATGAAAACTAACGTTATCAATCGTATTCTCGACGAACATCGCTAATCGTTCTTTATCAGCTGGTCTCATTAAAAAGAAATAAAACCACAGTGGACCTCAAACTCACGTAGTTACCTAGTTATAATTATAATATATAAATGGTATCTGTGCATTGTATAGTGCTTGTTGTAGGTTTTTGGTATCCATAAAATTATAATTGTGCGCTACACTTATCTGGTCGCGGATCAGAGATAAAGACAGCCGCGGCGTCGCGTGCGCGAGTCGCTCAGTCGCATGCAGTGGCAGTCAGATAAGAACGGAATGAAAACGTAAATAAAAATAATTACGAAGATGACGACGATGCTGTTGTTGTCTTGTTGATGACGATTGTTATAAGATATCTGATATATTATAATATTGTATAAGCAATAACGTGGTAACGATTGTTCGATTGGGGAGAAAATACGACCTTGAAAACCGCGTCCTTGAAAGCAGTAACAAATAAGATGTGTTGCCTTGGACCACGACTACGAGTCGTCTGCTCTGGATATCACACACAAGCGTGCTCGCATACATATACATTATACACACACACACACACACACTCATGCGAGTTCGGAGCCATAGGATTTTTACACCGCGTGATGATCGTCAACAAGACGCGGATCGTATAACACGGTTGGTGCCGTTGGTTAGGTTATTATATTATTATACGCTCTACACCGGTCGTATTTTCCACTTAAAAAACCGAACGGGACGACCACTTGTTGTAACTAAACGGATATTTTACGATTATTTTTTTATCTCCCTAAATTTACCAGTGCACTGTCGAAGTCCTCCTCCTCTTCCTCGTCGGTGGTAGTGGTGGCGGTTGCGGTACTCTTACATGCACCACATACACAAACACGACAATCGAACGCACGCACGCGCAACAGACTACGAAAAAAATATAATATAAACAGAACAAAATGAAACAAAAATATTATTTTTATTATTCACGAGAAGGACAGGAATAACGATGCACCACTACACACGCGTGACGGAGACGCAGCGAAAAAAATGTTCCGATAGATTTTTTTAACCAAAACGATAACACTCTCAACAACGAAGTTAATTGACGATTACCGCTAGGTATATCGACGACAAACCGACATGTCGGTTTAAAATACTGAATAAATAATAATATATGTACCTATTTCAAAAATTTATAACAATTTACATATATGTTTAAAAAAAAAAAAAATGATTATTCCGGAGATAAAGTCGGCGCGGAATATTTCTTCAACAACGTGGTATACCCAGTCGCTACGATTTATTTTGTTTTTTAAACGGTCGGTATAATAATATTATGAATTATGATGTAGGTACACGAACGGGCGGCGCGTGTAAGTGTCCGGACAACCGAGAACGTCGCACTGTGGACGTCTGTGCGTATCGCGACCGCAGGCCACCGTTCCCCACTATTTTTTCGATTAAAAATATTTCGATTATGTGTGTACACGTTTTTTTCTCCGTTTCTTTTCACTCCGCGTAGATCTTTTTTTTCTTTTCGTTTCTTCCGTTTCGGCGGCTCTCACCGCCCGGGATTCCCAAAACGGCGCATCAATTGTGCGTGTGCCCTATCGATTTGTAGTATTTATTTGTCAATCGTTCACGCTCGTCGGTCTTGACCTTATCCCCACTCTTTTGTGGTCCAAACCCCTCTGAAGATCTCACGTCGTCATTGTTATTGTTGTTATTATTAAAGACTTGTTACCGCATACCGAGAAAATGCCAAAGAGAAGAGAAAACCGAAAAGGGACAATTATTAGTGTACTTAGTACACATTTATTAACATAAACTACTAGAAAAATAGCAAATGCCAAATGGTATACTGTATACTAATGCTTATTCTGATGAGATAGTGCGATAAAATACAATATGTGTAGTATATAATATAAACGAGTATTGTAAGTTATAATATTTAAGTAATAGAACCTTAGCGTTATCGTTGAATAACGATTTATGTTCACACACTACAACATTTTAAAGCACACCTAGAATCGAACATTTAGTTGGCTTAGATAACAAATGAACATTGTATTAAACTGATAGGACATTGGCCTGCTAATCTATAATATAGAAAAAAATATTTGTTTTATTTTTAAAACAAAATTGCATGGTAGATTGGTGGATCAAAAATAAAAATGTTGGTGTTAATATTTAATAATAATATAATTTTAACATAATATCAGGTCTATTATTTAATATACGATTACACGATATTTTATGAATGATGACCTATCCACCTATTGACTTAATATATAAATAACAATTATTATAGTTAATTTGTTGTAAATAGGTATATCTTATTTTAAAACGTTTGTAACAGGATATATTGTTATCTAATGAAGAAATGACTGCTCATATCGATTAAAATAAAATAATGTAACAACTACAGATTCAACTCTATTATAAAATAACGTATGTTAAATAAAAAAATTAAAATGGCATCATTTATATTTTAAAATCAATGTGTATTAAATCTATAAAACTATTGAATTACTTACAATGACCATATTTTATAAACATTTTAATTTTTATTAAATAGGTATACCTCATTATCATTAAATTATAAAAAAACGTTAGTGAATAATATACCTATTGTATACACATTAATATAGGCATCACTAATAACTATAAGTAGAGCACCGGCTTCCCTCATGGAAACTTGCTTCGCCATAATATTCATAAATTTATCATGATTATTATTTATTATTAGTTATTAGTACTTACTACCAATTACAATGATCATACATAATTAATAATAAAATACCATAATCTGTCGTAATCTAAATTATGTATTGGTCATAAGGATTTGATCTCAAATGATTATAATATAAGTATTCGCAATAAACCTGATAATTTTTAACTTTCGCTTGTGAAAAATATTTCTCTAAGTACCTATACGATTTTCAACTATTGAAATAATATGAATTACGCCCTAAAAACATCAAAATATGTAAATACGAGTACTTATATAAATTTTTTTTTTTTGCGTATTTTATGTGAACTTACATATTATATGTATATAAATATATAAAAAAAATATTTTACAGTATAATTAAGAATTTGTTTTAAATTGTATTGTAATAGTATATAAAATGATGTACATATTTTATGTATGTTAAAAATATGTAATTATTTATAAAAGTGTCATGTATGAAAATAATTAATAAGATTGTTTAAATATTAAAAATCCATTATATATTTTGTTGTTAGCCGTCCACAAACAATAATATCGTTTATTTTCAACTACCAAAAAGCCTACACGGGACAGATAAATGCTGATAACCGTCATTAGTTTTTGTTTAAAATGTCGAAATTTCTTTTAGCTTTTGGTTAAGAGGATTGGAAGCGGTGATTATCTGATTTTATCTAACAAACGTGCAGTATCTATAAGATTATTAACGTGTTCTATTTCCCACCTACTGATTGATATAATGAAGCGATACTCTGTAAACTGATTTAAATTTGTCTTCAAGTCTACTTGAGGTCGAATTTCCCACATTTTTGATAATATTATTCTCAACGTTGTACTAAAAAAAGTAATTAAAAAATTTGACATATTTTAATTTTTGGAGAAGTTAAAATCAAAAATATAGGAAAGTTGATCTCAAGAAGACTTGACGACAAATTCAAATCAGTTTTCAGAATTTTTATTGCTTCTTTATATTAATCAGTACGTTGGAAAAAAGAAAATGTCTATAACCCTATAATGCACATGACAATATTTTTGACAAAAAAAGAAAATCACTGTTTTCGATTCCCTTGCAAGTTGCAATGCTTAGGAGTTAGGAGTTAGGGTAAATTCAACAATGTTTATAATTGGGTGGATTGAAATCTTTAATTTTCTGTCTTTTTCTAATACAGTGATGTACAACATGAGGATCGTGAAATATTTATTGTAAAATGTTGGATTTCAAAGACATGTATGTTGCGCACTACTGATTTAATATATACTCACGAATAATTTAAATGTGTAGATGTGTTAAAATTTCAACGTACTGATTAGTGATTAATTTAGTGAAACGATAAGAATTTCGACAACAGATTTAAATTTGTCATATGAAGTAAGGACTACTTTCTACATTTTTGATGTTTTCTCTGTGATTTTTTAATATAATTTTAAGGATTTAAGTGGATTTAATCAAAACTGTTGAAAAGTTGAGTTCATTTTTTCCACTAACCATTATTATTTATATAGTGTTTATTTTAGCTAATTTAAGTACATATATGAATATTTCCAGTTTTAAATACGAAATTGTCTATAATTAATTTTGTATAATGTAAGAAACTTATAATAATATATTATATGTATTAATATTATTAATTGTCGTTAGTAAACCCAGTAAAATGTTTATGGAACATTATTCATTGTTTTTAAGGTAGGTAAATAAAAAATAATTTTTATGTATTTGAGTAGGTAATTGACTAAATGAAAATTAGGTTAATAATTTATTTTAATTTTACCATAAACGCTTACCGATTAATATAATTAAAATATCGCCTTCTACGTAATTTTTTTTTTATAAAGTTCAATACATATATCTTCATTCTTCAGCTGAGGTCAGTTGGAGAATTTATGGGAACAATTATCGCCTTATTTATTGGTTAGTTGTATTTCGATACTTGACCACTCGTAAAATATTGAAATACCAATTATCACACTGGCATGTCTTACATGGTTTATCAAAACAATATAATCCAAAACCAACTTGTGTAGTGAACTAACCTAACGGGTATCTAAACGATTTATCGTCATTTGTTTTCATAAACAGCGTCAAAGGCTAAAGTACTAGTATGAGCTACGAGTTCTACGATAGACCTTACTACCCGAGAATACTATACCACTACAACTGACCACCACGGTAATAAATTGTATAGGTATACAGAGTGATTCATTTAATGTACAATACTCAGTACTTCGAAAAGTATTAACTTTTTAATCAACTATTAAAAATTAGAATAAAAGTTTAAAACTGTATGCTTGGATATAATAAATTGCTAGTTACAACTTACAAGACCACTTTAACCGCGTTAATTTCACAAGCGACAAGCCTGTATAACGATTATACTTGCATGCATACCTATTGTACAACTTAATAATTTATGAAATACCTATTGTGGACATTAAAACACGATTTATATAAACATATTGTAGCTTCAATGTATACACTGAATACACAGCTGCCGTGTAATTTATCGAAACTATATTTCGGGCTATTGACATTTTGACATTTAAAATGAAACGCCCCGAGGGTAGAGCAGGGAAAGTGACTGAACGGTGTTTTGTGTCCATTGGAGGAGGGTAATGTGATAGATATTTCTCCACTTTTTGACCTTGGCGACGAATTCAATTCATCCGGTCGCCGCCGCGACGCTGTTGTCATTATTGTTTAGACCCCGCGTCCGCACTCCATGTGCAAACCAATTCTGTCGGGTGAGTTCGATTTATCGGGGAAAATTGTGTTAATCGCGAGTACAATCATCGGAATACTTGACGCAAAAACTGAAAATCCGTTTGTACTTACTGTTTCTGCTGTGTAGACGCGTGTTTGTTATATAGGTTAATTTATCGTGATGCAATGCTGATATATTTTGTTCGCATACACTGCAGGGGTGCTGTGGTTCACTATACTTTTTTAGTCCTTAATCCTTATATACTCCTTACAGTAGTGCGGTGATATTGAGACAAAATTATTTTACACACTAGTTTTTGCCACCATACTTTTGTTATCGATATACATGCTGCAGTCATGTAGAGACGATTTTTTTAACATTTTAATAATTTAATATAGTTTTCAAGAGTGATGATATTATGTGTCAGTCAGTTCCAGTGGTGGTTTCGGAAATGTTAAAATAAATTATTTAAATGGTACTATATTATATACAGCAGCACGCGCATGCAATACCGTCTTCCTGCTCCAACGCTCGGCAGTTGCCGTTGACAATCATCTACGTATATTGGTGAGTGTTAATAATAGTAATACACTATTTTATATAGACGTTTACACTGTTTACATTGTGGCCCATACACTGCCGTTTTGGTAATATTTCTCTACAGGACAAATGCCCTGTATACCGTATATTGTATAGTTATATATTATTTTTTGACAACTCGACTGATTGACTTTAAAATTTTGTATTTTTCGTATACAGTGTAAATCGTTCAGCGATTCCGTACATAATCAACGTTTCGACGATAATGCGTGAGATGATTGTTGACGGATGTCATCTGCGGACGTGAACGTGGATGTGGCGGTAGTAGAGAGGCCCCGCACACTCCATTTAACAAAACCCTTTGGCCGGGAGAGTGAGTCGTTTATACTGACATGTATACACGTATAATAGTTCATGATTGGCTATTATGTATCAGACTTTTCTTTGGATTATTCATCCTGTTCTCTTTATAAACTGTAACTAGTAACGTATACTGAAGCACAATAATTCGAAACTTTAAATATTTTTTTATTTTTTTTCCTATTTCATATCTATTGTAAGTTCGGCACTCCCATGCATTTGTTATAAATACACAACGTAATCATTTCAATTAAAACAAATATTAATTTAAAGTTTAAATAAATAAACAAGTGCAGTAATCGATGTAAAAACTGTATCAACTTCGGCCTTCGGGTAATAACTAATAGTATTTATGGACTTATGGTATAATTTGAAAATATATTTATATGTATTTACTTTTTTTTAAACATTTTTTAACTATTCTTCGAGCTAACAAAATTTTAAGTTTAATTTTGGTTTTGGATTTTTCCTACTTTAGAGAAGAAATATTTAATAATTTTGTTTTACATAATTTTAGTCTGGGGAACTTAGTATAGACCGTATGAGGTTAGGTTACTTACTACAACTAGTAACTACTACTACTGTCTGTAAGAGTTCTTTAAAGGATTCTTCATAAAAATTAAAATATGTAGTCATACTAAATATGATCTAATCGAATGATACAATTCCTATTGTCTATTAACAATTACATAAAAATTGTATAAAATATGTATTTTATACATACAAATCGATGAAAAATAATAAGTTTTATTTTTATTGACATGAATATGTTTTATGGCTGGGGGGGCATTCTGTTAATTTGTGCGCCACCGAGTATGTTATCAGTCCAGACGGTGATTGTTTATAGCAGCCAAGACATACAATATACATGTACCGATGTATCTGCATGTAGTGTACTCTTTGATTTTTATTATTAAACAATATAAATAATCCCCCAATATAAAACATACTCAGTTGAAATGTTTTAACTTTTTATGTATTAGTCGGTTATAAATTACTTTTTTGTTTCTTTTAAAATTATCAAATATTATATTATGTTCAATGTGACAATGTCCATTTAATCATATACCTACTTAATGTTTCTTCAAGGTTCCAAATCTTATTTAAAATTAATGAATTTGTATGTGTGTATTTGTTGTTCTTAAAAGTAAGTACTTATTATAGTATAATACCATTATAATAATATAATGTATTTAGACATATAAATATATAATATTACATAAAGTTTTCATAAATTCATAATAACCTGAACCTCAGTGCAAGATGGTGATATATCATATAATATATTATTATAACTATTATTAATTTGTAATCAATGGTATATAGGTATATTTCCAAAAGCAAAAAACAATTTTAAATGGTCCAAATATAATAAATAACTAATGTTTAGTTATATTTAAGTACCTGTATTTATATACTAGTAACATGTAAATATTATGTTTGTAGATTTATTTTTAATTTGAAGTTGATTATAAAAATAATTGATAAACATAGAGGTATTAATAATTGATTTAATTAAGTGGTGATTAAATAATTAATCAAGAATTAAACTAAAATAAAAACACATATAAGGCAAGTTTATCGGTATATATTAAAATAGATACTAAGATACCTAAATATATTTTAACATTTTCATAAAACAAAAAACATGTAAAAATTGTTGACCAATTTAAAATATTTTATGAGTTAGTATTGAAGATTGAAATTAATGGTACGATGAATAGTTTTAAAATTGTATAAAACTGAAAATATCATACCTAATAATAATATATTCATTGATATTATTGCCTGAAGACATTTCTATTTTAACATTTGATTACCTAATATACTCGTATATTAAATAAATAGTTAATGAATTATGTCTGCTTGTATTTTGGAACTCGACTCTATTAAATTATGACAAGACGAATTACATAAAAAAAAAAATCGATATTGTTTTACCAATATAATTCACACCTAGCTTAAAGTTAAAAATAAATCCTATCCAAACTTGTTAAAAGCTTATAAAATATTATAAACAGACCACAAATTATAGATATATTATATATAATATTATTATTACTACTCGAATAGAGTACCTATAATAGTGTGCAAAATAATAAAAAACGGGTAAGTGGGTACCGCTCTGCTGTACATTAGGTGCCGTATGGATAATTATTATATATTATAGGAGTGTTAAATTTGAATCTAATGATAGGCATCATTGTATACGAAAAACGATTCTGAACGGAAATGATTTTTCAACTTGAATATAATTTCGAATGGTTGGTGAAAAAGGTGGTTTATGTTTTAATGGCCTGAATATACCAGAATTTAAGTTCTTTTATAATTATTATAAGCTAAGCTAATGAAAAATCTCGTATTGAATTTTCAACTCTAAGCTACTTATACAAAAATTTGTATGAATATGAATTATACGTACAAAATAATTTGCAAATATTCATGATTTTGACGAATTTTTGTCAATATTTGAACTTCAAATGCTAATAAAAAAAATTGTGCCTATGTATTCTTATAATTTTTTAATCACTATAAGAATAACTTTTGAGGAACATTGTATTAAATTTTCAAATGTTTTGATTGGCCAAAAAAAATTAACCGACACTTCAAAAAATAATTTTTAGAAAAATTGAAAATTTCAGTTGTCTATAAATAGCTAAAAAAAATAAATATGTATAAAAATCGATTTGGTCGAAAACTAATTTTGTGTAAAAATTCCCGTTTTTCCTTATTTTTTTTTTTTGGTTTTTCCCGGTGCTTTTGAAAACTATTAGGAAATTCAAAAAATGACCTTTCCAATGTACCAACTAGATTCACTTTTGAACCGGAAAAGCAACTGAAGTTGAAAATCAAAGCATTATTTCGACACGTTCTCGGTACACACAAAAAAAAACACAACATTGTAAAATCATATAATATATTCATTGATTCGCTCAGAATCTAAAATATGTAAAGGTATTACATTATTACTTTATTACTAAAAAAAAAAAAAAAAATACTACGTTATATGTGTAAATTGTTTTAATTATGTAAATTATTGGCATTCACACAGCAATAACAGTATGTATAAATAATTAATGCATTATGCAAAGCATTTGTGTTGGGCAAATTCGACGAATATTGTTTCATATTGATATTATATATTATAGATAATAGGCGTACCTATTATATAATGTAGTAATTAGATTTATTATCTATTTCTACTAATTGTTATCAAACTATAATAATGATTTATGACAAATGGATGTAAATTATAATAATGTATATCTCAGTTTTGCTTTTATTATATCAAGTTAGGTTAAGACTATACTAAATGTATTAATACTTGACTCAAATGCTATGATTATAAATCATTGAATTTAATCATAAAATAAAAACCCCGATGGTACATTGGTACATAATACATAATCGTATTTTTGTATATTTGATATATTAAATGATATTGTAATATTATTATAGCTAGGGACATAGGGTACAGTTTTTCTCACTTCATCAAAATTCAATTATTTTAAATATTTAAATGTAATGTGTAAATAATTTATATAGAAATCATCTTTATGATTATTCTATTATAATGTTAATTGTAAAGTATATCATTCAAAGCAGGTGTGTCTAGATCATTGAGGGAGGAATTAATTATAAAATTTATTGTTTCTATTAATATATTATACTAGGTAGAACATACTTACAAAGGCACTTGAGTTGTATGTAATAATTTACATGAAAAATATATCACCGAAATTGTTTGTTGGCGTTGTATGTTTTCTACCCCGAAATATGTAGATTTTAGGTGTCATCTACGATCTACCATCTGAGCATTATTACATTAAAGAAGTTTTTTCATGCCTACAAAGAACTGTTCGAAAACGATCTTGGATGCATTGAGCGCCACCACTCTTCCACCAACTGTCGTTCTAATATAAGTTAGTCACTTAGTGACACCACGTGTTTTTATGCCTTATTTAACTTTGATTTATCTCCATGTAGATTCTATAGATTGAGTATTAACTGTTGGCTCCTTTTTCCGGATAAATATATATGAAGTGAAGCTGCAGGTGAATTTCAGTTTCAGGCATATTGTCAAGGTCACATAAATTGCTGCTGTAAGCCCTCCATTCGTCCGAGTGTATTGTGGATCCAACTTCTATTTTACATTTAATAACGAGAAGTAACGTAGCTTTATTATCTCTCTTTCAACTATAAAAAATCTACTGTCAGTAACACCATAATCTCGTTTACAATACAGTCCAACCACCCATGGACCTTGTACTCGTGAGTCGTGACCCATAATTTTGTAAGCAGGTTCACAACCATTAGAATCAAAATTATTAGATTCAACATCAAATGAGATGGGTGAAGTACAAATTATGGTAGACGTCCAATCACCTAACACAGACGTCCTCGGTGATACTTACACTTCCCTTGAAATAATGACTAGTCAATTTGAACTATTGAACTATTACACCGGTTCTTCCCATTTTAGGGATGAAATTAAAAATGAACAACGGAAACGTTTCGGCATAAATTAAACCAATCTATAACAGTATTTTTCTTGTTCTAGCAGTCCATTTTACAGTATTAATTGTTACATTCACTTCATTGCACCAATACCAAACTAAGTCCACTATTTGATACTAATTTAGACCACTGCTGTTTTTTTTCCGTTTAAGTCAACATAAGTAAAGAATTTATTTTGTTTTCTGATGGACTGGAATGTTTAGCATCCTCTCATCTGACAACGTAAATACTTTTCTTTAACAATATAACTATACCTTTACCATCACGTTTGCGAATATTCTTCATGTATTCCTCAAGGGCCCCTCTACACATTTCATTATTTTAATTGATTTTCTGACATATACATTAGACAATAAAAACTGTTTTATATAGTATCCGCATCTTTTAAACCCATTATCATTGTTCACAAAATTAAATAATTCAAAAACTATACTTGTTTGAGTTTTGATTTTGACATTTTCAAAAAATATATCCACTAAAAAACAATTTGATTTTCCCTAGAAAAGGGAAGTTTTCATTAAAAATAAGTTTGTATCTCTATGTATACCTTAAGTTGTACAAAATATCTCAACAATTTGGAAATATAGTCTCAAAGTAATTTCATCATTGAAAAAAGGGGATGAGCGTGCCTGTCGAATCACTCTGTATATTTTATTACACGGTGTATCAACATGATTTATTATTATTGACATATCATAACTATTTATTCTACAGATCTAATAATGCATGTAAATACTATTATTGATATAAGGTTAATCAATTATAAGCAATATTCAGTTTAACAGTTATAATGTTAAATCCTAATATGATATTTTGCGACGGGTCTTCACATATTCAAATGCCATTGAATACATTAGAATAAAATATGATATTACGGTTGCAAATTAATGTTTATCGAAACTACCAACTATCAAAGGATATTATGTGTATACCTAACTGACAACTATAAAAGTATTTTATAACTATTTGATTTGTAATAGTAATATTTATAGTATTATTTCATTAAATGATATTATGATAAAATATTTAGCATAAATGCATAATCATTGTGTTGTTTACCTACTTATTATAATTATTATAGACTTTTCTCAAAATGAAACACGCGATCGTTGTATGTTGAAGAAAGTAGCAGGTATAATTATTTCGTGTATATTTATACTTGTATATTACCCAGAGGCGAATAATAATTGATCTTTTGCGTTTTCTTTATACCATATACATACAATGTGTGCAAATAGTCCCGGAGGGCAAACAACTCTCTCGCCAAATTTCTATTTTTTATAACCGACTTTCCACGTTTGGGGTAAAATGTTACAGGATGAAACCGATTAACGCACACGGCGGCGTACGTATACTTAATGGGGAGTGCTATAAATCACATCGGTTCGCTTTCATTAACGACCCGCTAAATCGTTTGCTCTTATTTTTTATCTGCCAAGAATATTATCGATCTTGTGCCGTCTTTATACAATAACACCGTTACGTCCTACACCGCCTTTAGTACACTATGGAATTTTTATACGACTCGTGTTTTTGAACTGTAAATAATCTTAAATGATCTTAGACCATAGTTAAAAATTTAATATATCTCAAACTTACGATAGCTTGATAAATTATTGAATGGGTATTTATAAGCTTTGGGTCATTTATCATAAATATTAAAATATCAGAACAAATGAAGGAGAAAAGAAAACTATATTGTCATTTATATGGTTAAGGGACATGAAAATATGATTGAATTTATATATATTGAATATAAAATTTATTTTTTATTACAAATGATTTAAGTATAATGATAATTGGTGAAGTACATTAATATATATATATTTTTATCATTGGGGTAATTGGTTTTCAGTGAAATATTTCCAAATAAATTTTAATAACAATAATATATATACTTATCCTAGTTATGTATATTTTTTATGTCAATACATTTAATAATATTATCTAAAAAATTATAGGTATGTATTCCGGTAGATATGAATTTCAATTACGTTTTATATTAAAATATATATACATTAATAATACGTAATTGTTAATAACACGTGGAAAGCTTTAGATAAACCATTCAACCGCAAAAAAAAATTAAAAGGTGATTTCATGAGGGTTTTTTGCTGCATACAAAACTAATCTATAGTCATTTCCTTGGAACTATGACAATAATAATTTAGCCGTATTTTATTCCATTGTTATAATATTAAAAATAACTGTATAATGTGTTTGAAATATTAGTATTTTATTTTTTTATTTTTATACAGTTTCAATAGATTAACGAATTAGGTATTGTAGGAATTGCACTGCGGTTTTATACTATAGCTTATTCACATTTTATAAATTTACGTTCCAGAAATTATGATACGATAACAATTTACATTCTTTACATTATTCTTTGAATTATTCATCTTTTAAAATAAATGTGTGTATTATAACTTATAAGTTATAATATCAGATATTCTTATTCAACCAGTGTCTATAATATAGTGTCTACTGTATACACTATACATATATAATATATAGATGGTTAAGGTACCTTCAATATTAATACATACTTGTTGTTGGAAATTAACTTGATATTTTGATAGTTGATACCTATACACCCTCTTTAAGAGCTATTTTCTTTTATTTCAATCCTTATTATATTAAATTATATTCTCATGTTATTACATGTGATTTATTTCATGCGTACAATTTTAAAACGATTTTTTCTCCTCCTTTGGAAATTAAAAAACCTCTTTTGATACAAGAATTTTTCGTTATTATATATTCCAAGGGGATTTTTTCCTTTAAGGCTTTTAAACAATATAAATTCTTGGAAACTGCGATTCTCTAATTCATAATACCAACCAACTTTAACCATTTCAATATAATATTTGGCAATTATAAGAAGTATAACGAATATTTAAAAACTTTAAACCTTCGCAGTTAAACACGAAAATTACTTACACAAATTTTCTTTTTTTGATTATTTATCTTTCTAATTGTATACACTATACACATCAATTAATTAATCAATATAGCTTAAAGACATTATGTTATATGCTTATATATTATTGTGAATTATATTTTAAATTAATATAACTTAAAATCGAACGACACAAATCGATTGCACTTATTTTAATGAGAAATTTGATCAAATTATATTTCTAGATCTAGATGTAATTTCGGGATGAATAATATCATAATAATAATTATTGATCATAAATCTATAAATTAGAATTATATGTAGTATGTACTTTTAGATTCTGCACAAAGTGATGAATGTATATTTTAGTTTATAATGCTATTCACATTTCACAATCTGTTATAATAATACCTACAACAATAAGTGAAAATACTGAAAATGATGATCTATTATATGGCTTGGCATGCTTCAATGCTTGGATCATAGACTTAAGAAGCTTTCCAGTGAATGCATTTTTACAGTTATTTGTTTATGTTTATAATAGGTATTATTAATTAATATAATTTTGGGTATTAGGTTATTACACTTATTAGGTCCGACATCGCCACCTTTTATAATATTTATAAATGTATTTTCGTTGTTTACAAATTTGCAGAATAAATATATCATTATTATTTATTATATACACTTAGTGTTATTATATTTTACAGCCATATGTTGATATCGTTATTTCGATGTTATGTGCACGAGTATTACGAAACGAGTTCAAAGGTAGAATGTGACGTAGCACGTTTTACGCCGCGGGATTGATGATTTCATAGAAATTTGAACACAATTTTTTTCCATACTTTTTCTGTTACAAATCACTAAAGGAATTATGTACGTTTAACGAAAAAAAAAATGTAAAACCGCTGAACGCTTGGAATTTCGTGTTACGAACATACGCGAGTTTATCGACTATACAGAGTGATTCATATTTAATTCGACCGGTGACACCATCATTATTCATTTTAAAATATACTTTTGAAAATACTAGTACAAACGTATTATTTTTACAATTAATGCCGTCGTCTCGCAAAATACGCTGTCCGCTGTGATATAATATGCTGTGATTTATCTTCAATAAAAATGCTTATTTCTTACAGTAATAAAACTATAGTACCTATATATTATAATATATACCTACTATAATATAGTCATTTTTTCGATGTTGATTGACCGTTATTTAAAAAGGTGTTGTTTCCCCGACCATTGTCCAATTTAATATATATTGTTTTAATAATATTTTAGATTGTCGTTGTGAAAAGTTTAAAAACTACGTATAATATTACAACAAGAATAATATGGTTGATTATCAGTGTGTAAAATGTAGCATTCCGTATGCATATAACATATACATATACTCATATACAGAACGATTTATCAAGTATATACCCCCATTTTTTCATTTAATAATTCATTTATTAAAATTCTGATTTTTAGAATTTCTATACATACTCAAAGACAATATTTTTAAATTCTTGAATTATTTTTTACTACTTAAGGCCTAAGGGGTATCTAATATAGATACAAAATTCTGTTTTTTAAATGAGAATCACCTTTTTTACTTTAAATTATTTATTAATATTAGATAATTATTTTAATAATGTTTGATGAATTTGAGATTTTTCAGTTATTAAAATGCTGTTTATATAAATTGTATAGGTAATAGTCCTTAAAATAGTTTTACAAAACTTGAACTATTTTTACAAATTATTATTGTTGATAGGTATATAGATATAGCATTTCATGGAAGTAATGCTCACGCAGTCCCCGCGGCGTTGTCGATTTGAATTAAAAAATAAAAATGTACCTATAGATATATCTAGATAAAGATATATAGTTTTTAAGTTAAATAATAAACTAAACTATTTAAAAATTTAAATCAAAATCTACTTATTCGAACTTTAATTTTGATACGTAAAAATTTTCAGAAAAAATACCCGCTAGGTAAATAATTAGTTGTATAAAAGGCGGGGATTATAATTTTAAAAACAGAAGTATCTCCATAGGCCACTGTAAGTACAAGTAATAGGGTCTTTAATTAATATACAATTCAAAATTCAAAAATTCAGATTTCGAATAACTGCACATTATATTGAGGGAAAAAAAGGGGGGTTTTCCAATGCTTGGAGAATCACACTGTATAATATATAATAATAAAATACGACGTGGGATACATTAATACAATAATTATAATATAAAATATCGATAACGTAGCTATGCGTCGGGTATAAAACCTACGGCCTCAAGTAGGACCATAACATAATATTATACAATCTCGGGATTCGCACCAAGTGAAAGCATTACGCACCCAGTTCCCACGGTCAGTAGCGTGCAGCCATATACATCGTCGGCGTGGAAGACACCCTTGGCGGTGGGGGGAGGGCATTCAGGGACTGGGATCTCTACACCGGAAGAATCATCACATTTTGAGTTTTACACCCATTGTGATATATATATATATATATATGTATACAAATATAAAGTGACAACAATTCCCGGTAAAGCTGGCACACTGCGTACAATATAATAATATATAATGATGTCATAAAAATATATCATCATTCATCAAAATGCCACCACCGCGGCCACCCAGTTGTTTTTGTTGTTGTTGTTGTACTATTATTGTTAATTTGCCGACGTATGAAATTGTAAAATTTACGAGTATATAATATTATTTAATATTAACCTACCATTTACGAGATACGACCCATGAGCGATCAAGCTGTACGTGTATATGTTGAAAAAGAGATACTAAAAAGTACGAGTTATGTATAATAGTAAATGCACAAAACAAATCTTTTGTACGGACATAATACTCCTATAACGTAAGCGGTAGGTAGGTATATACACCTACGCAATTCCCTGTGAAATTTCATAATATATTTAAATGTGAAAATATTTATGTAAACACGAGGTCTACGGGGTCTGCCTGCAGCCAGGTATATAGTAGTGTATATACTACTTGTGTCCGAAATTATTTACAGTAGGGTGAGTTGTGTGCCGCAAAAAAAGATTTAAAAAGAGTCATAGGCTAGGTTATAGGTATATGACTCATAGCGTATTTGTGTCTAATATTTGATACATATATATCTTTTTATACAACATAGTTGCGTCACTGAAATACAAATATATACCAAAATATAATAAAATACATTGATGTTTATTTTAATTTATATTTTAAATCTAGTATAGGTTAGGTAAACAATTTAAAATAATACAAAAATGCACATGTTGTACATTTTGTCATGATAATAATTATGATTCGATTCAAATATAGTATGATATATAATTCAATAAATACTACAAAAATATGTATTATATGTTTAATGTTATGATACTAACTTTTGTCATGATATTCATGACAATAATTATAGTTGAAACTATAATTATTGTCAATTATCGTCCAAGCATCTATATTCTATACATTTATAGGTTTACATTGGTTGGAAATAAATGAAACATTTATTATAGAATTTAATGACGACATTTCATTTTTTTTAAACTTTCGATTTCATTTTCAAGTATTCTAATTTTAAATATTTTTTCATAATGTTATTAATTAAGACATAGGTATGTATTAAATTTGAATGATTTTAAGACGTCAATGAATTGGAAAGTATTTGATTGACTAGAACAAAAATATTAATATTTAATATAATTCGAGTGAAAAGCTTATCCATGCGCATTTATTGTTCTTATTGTAAAATATTTGATATAATACTGATAAACACACGGGTACAAATAGTGAATTTTATAAAATTTAAATAAAATTGGCTTTAACATATTTTATGAGCTTTATTGTAATGTACCAAAAAAAAAAAAAAAATCTTTCCGGAATATATAGATCCAGGGGTGGTGGTGGTGAACTGGTGATCGCTCTGTGGTTTCCTTCAAAGATGCAATTGGAAAAATAAATTACACAATATTATTATTATTATTTTTATCTTACGTATAAATTATTATAAACAAAGACCATAATTTATTATAATGAATTATATAAAAAAATACATTAAAGTATTTAATGTATATAACCATATTTGACGCGCGTCGTTGATTTATTTTGAAATAAAAACAACCCATAAAAAAGTAGGTACATAACCTATCAGCTATCTGTACTATAAAAATATGTAAGCTTTTTATTTTATGTGCTTTGTAGTAAGGGAAACAATAAAATTACTATCCTAGGCATTTCCAGTGATTTACTAAATTGAATTTTATATTCAAGTAAGTTGGCGAATACACAGATATTTTCTAGAAGGAAGAGCTTTACGTTTAAAATGTATAAATAATTAACAATTAGTATTTTTTTAACCGTTTTCTCATGTCCGTGTCTTAAGATCTAAAAATATTATAATATAAGATAAATAAAAAAAACTATCAAGTAAAATATATTTGGAAAAAAAACAGTTTTTTTCTACAAATTTTATTGATACAATTATTCGATTAAGTTACATAATAAGTACGATCAAAATAAAACCTATCGGGTGATTATTAAGTGATATTATAATATACAAAATACCTAGTACCTACCTATACTTTTAATCACGTTTGTTTTTGGCTGATAACCACATAAAACTATACACAATACATGTATTGTATCAATATTCAATACTACTTATATAAATATGTATAATATATTAAGAACACGTCTTTGTTTAAATTAATTTCAGAAAAATATTTAATCAAATATACAATCAGTAATTTATATTATGTAGATGTATAATAATAATATATGTGTGGGCGTAAGTGTATGTGTGTGTGCGTGTGTGTATGTGTGTGTACGCGTCTATTACACATATTAAAGTAAACATTTAGATTGGATTGTCCTTCTATTGAAGCAACACCACCTTAATGTGAGAATGGACTCAAATAACATTTAATAGGAATGATTGTACAAGTGGTTTTTAATACAGTATTTAAATGTTGTAAACACATACTTTTTAATCTTTTATATTAACATATATTTGTCTTCGTAGATCTATTACTTACGTAGTTACGTTTACAAATTATTATAATAAATTGTTTTGTCCTTGTTAAACACCGTCAGTAAGTATTTATATACCGATGAATTATTTAGCATAATTTTTATTAAAATTTTGTCCAAAATTAACATTAGGTAGGATCATTGTATAATTATTTGAATTTTTTAAAATAATATAGATTTTAAAATTATAATGAATTGTGTTTTTACGAGTAATATGCATGTTAATAAATATGTTGTGTGTAATTTGAATAACGATTAGTTAGTTGTGTATATAAAGTCATTTAATTGTTAATAACATTTTTGAAAACCTAGATTAATATAAACAATACATATTACACATTTACACATAGAAGAAATAATTACCTATTCAATAGGTCATATCGCATTAGGTATATATTATTTTAATATTATTATATGATGTAGGTATACAGTGAATAATATTATATTTATAAACATTATCGTATCAAGAAACGAGGACACATCACAAAGATTTTAATACCCTAAGTTAATGTATTTAAAAAACTATATATTTGATTTTAAAATTAACTAAAAATTATTTTATATATTTTTTATATATAGTTTACCCACAAATAATAAAAACTATTATATAATATTATGGTGCATCCTGCAATATCCATACCTATTATACATTATTAAAATTAAATTTATTCATCCAGCAGTAATAGATTAGGATCATATTACTACAGTCCAGAAAAAATTGTAAAATAACACATAACATAGTAATCAATAAATAATAAAATATGTTAAAAAACTCTGTCATTAATGACGTATTTGTTCTTGCATTATTTTATTTGCATTAATATACTTTAACCTTTAAAAGTTTAAACAATTTCAGGTAATACAAATATTTAAAATATTTGTTTGAAGTAATGAGTACCTATTACCTCTTATAGTATCATGATTGCAGTCTAAATAAACTTTTTACTATTCACACTGTATAGTGTATACTGTATAATGGAAATTAATATTTCAATAGATTAATTAATATAATATTTAATATTCATTAAAATAATTAAAAAGACCAATTGTTAATATTTACGATTACGATTACAGATTAATTACACATATCAATATATTATCTATCTACTATCATATAGAATATATCTATATCTATCAGTTAGATGTATTTAACTAAAATATAGTATGCCAGTATACCAATCGTGGTTAGACTTGGTTACCAATGTTCACTGGTACTCAACTGATAATCAAAGATCAATTATTTACAAAAACTGTAACAAAAAAACTACGTTAATATGAATAGGTATCTATAGTAAATATAATATTATATGTAACTATATTGTTACCATTAAACTATATGATAATTGGAACGCTCACCGCGCAGTATTATCCAAGCGAGCATGTTAAAAGTTAAAAAGAGATAGCGAATGCTTTAGGTATTTCTATCCTTGTTTAACTTACCGCGTAAATGTATAATTTTATTTTATATTCCTATGTGCCTAGTAATTATTAATTGTACTTAATATTTATGCAGCTTAAATCATAATTATTGAATTATGTGATGTTTATATATAATTTAAATATTTAATATACATACATACTTTGATTAATTAGCAATTAAATCTTGCCTACATTCAGAAATTAAACCGTCATCTAATATGAAATATAATAGTTAATAGATATTACTATACACTTTTAGGAAAAGGGAAATATTTTTTTCAATCAAAGTTCAGATTAACTTATGTACAATTGTATGATTCTCTAAAATTATAATGGAAAACATATTTTTTGATATATTATATATTTGTGTTTAAATATTGATAAAGTTTAAAACTAGTTAGTTTTAATACCTTCATATTATATGTATGTAATAATAATAGTTATTATAGTACTTACATATTTATATATTATGTACATAATAATGCAGGGACCGAAGGGCAAAGGTGGCTTGAACATGTATAAGATCGGGGCATAGCCCTGATCAAAATATAGGATGGGTGGTCAGGTGGTCATTATTAATAATATTGAAATTGTTTAAAATAGCTATACTCAACTTAGGTATTATTTATCCTGAGATATTTTAATATTTTTTAATCTGTATTATGAGTAAATATAATATATATTAATAGTTAATAGCTAATATATTATATTATTAAAGTATAACTGTATAAGTACTAATAACTCAGACAAACTGATTTATTATTCAGTAAAATATCAAAGTTGAACAGTACCTACTCGAACAATTAAATAAAAGTTAATCATTTTAATTCTTTAACAAAATAAATACAATAAAGAATTAAAGATAAGCTGTAAAAAATTTAATTGATGCGAACTCACGAATAAGTTTAAAATTTTTCCGGCAAGCATTGAAAAGTATATACGATACGGCGTATTATCAAAAAAGACAGAGATAGAAATACCTATAGTATTCTCGCTATCTCTTTTTAACAGGCTCGCTCTGTTTCATTTACATCGGTCATATGGGCGGTGAGCGTTCCAGTTATCATACAGTTCAATGATTGTTACATAATGAGACAGTATTTTTTCCAAAATCTAACTATTAAAATAAATAGTCTATTAATTAAATATATAATCTACAATGAACTCAGTCTAAGATCAGCGATATAAGTAGAAAAAATTGGGTAAGTGGGTACCGCTCTGCTGTACATTATAGGTGCCGTGTGGATCATTATTATATATTATAAAAGTGTTAAATTTGAATTCAATGGTAGTTATCATTATATACGAAAAACGATTCTGAACGAAGATGATTTGTCAGCCTAGGATATAATTTCCAGTGGTTGGTGAAAAAGGTGGTTTATGTTTTAATGGCCTGAATATACCAAAATTTAAGTTCTTTTATAATTATTGTAAGCTAAACTAATGAAAAACCTTGTATTACATTTTCAACTCTTAGCTATTTATACAAAAATTTTTATGAATTATATCTACAAAATAATTTGCAAATATTCATGATTTTGACGAATTTTTGTCAATATTTGAACTTCCAATACTAATAAAAAAAAAAATTGTGCCTATGTATTTTTATAATTTTTTAATCACTATAAGAATAACTTATGAGGAACATTGTATTAAATTTTCAAATATTTTGATAGGGCCAAAAAAATTTTATCGACACTTCAAAAATATTTTTTCAGAAAAATTGAAAATTTCAGTTGTCTATAAATAGTTCAAAATAAGTCAAAATATTTTGAAATTTAAATCACCAAATAACCTAAAGAAAACGCGAATCTTAATAACTGGTAACAATTTCAAGTATTTATAGTGATTAGTTTTTGAATTACAACTATATAAAAAAATCGATTTGGTCGAAAACTGGTTTTGCGTAAAAATTCCCGTTTTTCCGTTATTTTTTTTTTTTGTTTTTCTCGATTTTTTTGAAAACTGTTGGAAAATGTTAACTTTTGACCTCTATAATGCACCAAGGATATTCACTTTTACATCGGAAACCACCCCCATAGTTTGAAATTGGAGGATTATTTCGACTAGTTATGCTGTACACAGACACAAAAACAAAAAAAAAAACACATCATTGTAAAATCAATACATTCTTCACTTCGTTCAGAATCTAAAAACACACAACATTGTAAAATCAATATATTCATCGCTCCGCTCACAATCTAAAATAAAACACGAGTTTTGTAACTAATAATATGATTGAGCAGTGCGTAAAATTTCCTATGATTTAGGTACCTACATGAATTAAAACAATTTTATAGTTTAAAAATTAGCATAAGATAACAAAAACCGAAATAAGATTTACTTTTTTACACAAGGGAAGATAATAATAAGCGTAACAGCGTAGAAAACTTGAATGTTACATAAATATAAAATAATTAACTGCAGAGATTTTTAGGCTTTGGATAACATTGATAAAAACTTTGAATTAAAAATAAGAATAAAAGAAAAGCAGTTAAAGGAAGTGTTAAAAATGCAACTCATTGTTCATCTCTCTAAAAATCTCAAACTTCTTCTATCCTTACTGTTAAAGATATATACCAATAATTATTTTATAAATAACGCATCCAGATTCCAGTTATAATTTATAATATTGCAATGTGCAATAAATTATATTAAAAAACCCACGAGTATAATCAAATTTCTACTAAATTAAATATTTACAATCGTGGTAACAAAGACACATTTTGTTTTATTTTTTATGCAATGATATTTGTTATTTATGTGTCGGTGATAAATGTATTATTATGTTAATTTATACATTTATCGTGTACATAGTGTATATGATTCTATATAATTGTTATGTTTTTTACTCGAAAACGAAATGTAATGCTGTTATTGCTATAACATGAGATATTATATAGATATTATAGTGGTTTATTGTGTGCTATACCACCGATATACCTACATGATATTATTGAATTATGTGTTTTTACGTTTAATAGCCAACAATTTAACGGGGTTTAAATAATGAAATAGGTACATCGAATTACGCGCCAACACGCAGTAACGCGAAAAAATAATTGCCACCGACCGTGGCCCGATGGTATTGTCGGGCACGTCGCACGTGATTCGCAATAACATATTTTTCTACGCGATTGTTACACGACTATAATATAGGTTATAATATGTAATAATGATGATAATAATAATAAAAAATATAATTTGCGTGACGTAAATATAAATTTTTCAGGAGTTTCGGTTTTTCATGTCGCGTGCCGTGTCCATCAAAGAACAGTCAACCAGTTAAATGTTCTGCAAATCATTTCCTGGTCAAACGGACAATTAGTTGTATAGTCTTGTAGAGGACACTACATCGATCACAATACGTGTGTTAGATTTATTGATATGTCTATTGGTAACAATATTCACAGTAATTCACCAAAATAATGAACGACTCCCAAGTTTATATCATTTATTTAAGGAGTGTTCTCGTTACCAACTTAATTAATATTATGAATGGAGACGTGATGATTTTTCAAAGATAGGTATGTGGTTTTTTGTGCTGGTCTACTGTCTACAATTTTTGAAAAAGTAGGAATGCTTAAATTACCAACTTAAATAATTTTTTTAGTAGGCACATATTATGGGTATGTAAAAAAAAAAAAATACTATAAATACTTATTTTAATAATTGAGTTGTGGCCACACAATTATACATTGACGTAGACAAGGGTGATATGGGGGGATGAATCCCCCTATGAACAATTTTTTTTATAATATATAACATTATATTATACATTTATACATTAGCTAGTTTTTCAAAGTATATACTATATATTCCCTCCCCTCAATGAAAATTCCCGTCTACGCCACTGCAATAATGTACCTATATATTACGATATATTACGAGTACAATAATACATATATAATAGGTATATCCGTCATATCTCAATATCTATTATATATTATGTATTGAAAAAAGTATTTAAAGTAATTTACAAAATTAATTATTAATATTATGTATTTTCTGAGAGTATTCATAAATATTCAAATATAAAAACAAAACTCATTATTTTAAAAAGTATATTTTAATTGCATAAATTAATAAAGCCATTTTTTTATGGATTTTCACGTTTAAATGTTTAATTTTCGTTGATCCGTAGGCGAGTTATAGCTGCTCAAAGTTGTTTGGTTTTAAAAAGTTTTTAAGGCGTTACCTATACATCAGTATTAATTTGAACTATGGTTTTTATTTGTAAAGTTCAGTACCTAGATGTATTTTATCAACGGATTAACGAAAAATGAAAATTTTAATGTGATAGTTCATAAAAAAATAGCCTCATTAATTTATGAAATTCTAAGTATATATATTATCATTTGAAAATCAAAATTTGATTATGGTTTTCCTAATAAATATATGGGTGAAGATACACAAGGGTTCTACAATTCTAGAAGTATTAATCTTAAATTTTGAAAAAAGTCAATACTTATTGAAATAATGAGTGTTGTTTGATAAAAGAATCATCCTGTATATTATTAAATTTTATTTATATACACATTTTCAAAATGAAGATATAAATTTAAACTAGTACCTATTATTGCTTATATATTCATACAATAAACCTATTCACATATTCTGTAGTAACAGTGAGGTACTGAGGTGGTTTGACATTTTTGAGTTGGTGGTTCAAGAATAGTTAAAAAGTCATAGTAAAAGTACCTACTTACAAATACTATCTGATTTTATAATTTTTTAAACAATTATTATTATTTATTCTAAAACTTGCTTAAAAATGTCAATGATTTGATACATTAAGCGCTAAATTCTAAATAACCAAGCAGACATTAAAAACCTATATATATATATGACAAAATTAGTTTTATCTATGTTGTTGCTAATAATGATTTCAGATTTGGCTATCAAATTACTATTTTCCTATTACCAACGTTTATCAAGACCAAGTACCAGTACTTATCTATTAAAAAAACACCCACTCCAATGTTTTAGTGATTCAGTGAACCACAAAATACACGATCCAGCCTTTGTCGAGTAAGACGGTGTTGATTCAAAATTTAATAATAATAATAATAAATGAATAATTATATAAATATTTACTTTTAAAATATATCATAAAATATACTTAGTAGTTAGTAATATGAGTATGGAGGAGTAAAAAATACGCTGACAAATCGTCATCGCTCATTTCAATCATACAAAATTGTAGTGTCTGCTATTGTCCTTAAACGGCTTAAACATAAGTATATTTAAAAATTCCAATTAATAAATTCATTATTGATGTGAAAATGAGAGTAAGAATGCTTATTTTGTTATTACTTATTGGATATATTATATAATGTTGTTATTTGTCAAATTTGTGTAAAAATACAATGGCCTATAATTGCTTGGATCAATGTTAAAATAAAATAAAAATTGTTAAATTTTGAATGGCTTTATTTCTATTACTATATTATTAGTATATTTAATATTACATATTATTACCACAATTGTTCCGCAATTTGTATCATCGCTATTATCTGAAGTTTTAATCGTTATAATATGGTGTTTGGGTTGTTAAACTTTGAGTAGTCTTGTTTTTTATTCAATTCGACAGACATATTTTTGAGTATGTTTTTTTTATTGTCAACGTTTAAAATATATATGATACTTACGTATCCTGTTCTCTGTAGGCTTTAATAAGTGATGTGAAGCATTCATATATTAAAATATTTAATATCTGTTATTAAGTTCATAGTGGTTTCTTTAAATTGTTAGTTAATTGGTTCCCCTTGGACCTTATACAAAAGTATAAAAATAGGACACCTATATAAACTAAATTATACGGCTTTATTTCAGTCTTAAGAAATGGATAATGAATTATTTCGAATCTCTTGTATATTGTTTAATAGCCACTGTTATAATATTGAATCATATATTATATAGGTAATACTATGGTCTATAGCAATATTGCCTATATTATATTTGAATAAAAAAAAAAATCAGGGAGGTTTCTTTTCCAATAACAATGACTATAAAATCGTTAATTTTTGTTTAAATATCCAATTTTGTCAACAATTCAATATTTGAATTTAGAGTTGGTATCTAAAAAAAACATTCTCATGACATATTATATTTTTGAAATTTTTAAATCACTAGTACAACTTATTAGGAATATTGTAATCAATTTTCAAATATTATAACCGAGACTAAAAATATTTATCAACTATTATAAAAAAAAGGGGAAAATAGCTATACATAACCGCTTTACTGTACATTAGGTATGAGAATATTTCGTTATTGAGGAAGTCACTGTAAAGTCAACTTTCTATATAGAATTTGGATACCAAAAACAATTTTAAGCGAAGCTCTCTGTCAGCCTTTTTTGGTAATAGATTACAACCAAGTATAATTTATGATGTATACAGGGTACAATTCTTTTATTTAACAACACTCATTATTTCAATAAGTATTGACTTTTTAGAAATTTAAGATTCATATTTCAAGTATTGTAGAACTCTTCCATATTTTCACCCTTACATTTATTAGGTAAACCATTATCAAATTTTAGTTTTCAAATGCCAATCTTGAATCTATACTTAGAATTTTATAAATTAATAAGGCTATTTTTTTTTATGAATTATCACACTAAAATTTTCATTTTTTGTTAATCCGTTGATGAGATATATAGTTCTTCAAAGTTGGGTAATATTGGAAAGTTATTGAGTGTAAATGTGTTATAACTCATTAGTATTTATAAAAGTAATATTAGTACAATTAATTATAATTACATGGCAATCGACAATAAGATATGGAAGATAGTAACAGGTACAGATATTATCACCACTCTCCGCTACACCATGGGGTCGACAGTATCAAATTCATTACTTTTATAGCTACTGGACTTTATAAATAAAAATCCCAGTTCAAATTAGAACTAATATATAACACCTAAAAACTTTCTAAAACCAAACAACTTTGAGTAGCTATCACTTGCCTACGGATCAACGAATGTTAAAAACTTGAACGTAAAAATTCATGAAAAAAATGGCTTTATTAATTTATGCAATTAATTATAATATAGGTTGCTATTTAAATATCAAAAGTTGATAGGTTTTTTTACTATTAACTATAAGAGTGAAAAAAATTAAAATTGTAATACAGTTGTAGAAAAACATGTATATAAAAATTTGAAAAAAAATTATCCTTTTTGAAGTAAGATTGCTATGAAAGTAATTTATAATCTTATTAGTAGGGCTGTGAATTTGAAGGAAAGTGTATTTTTTTTTTTTTGGTAACTGTGAAACGTAGCTTCGTATAAGTACATAATTTTAATTAACAACGAATCATTTATGAAACTTTTATTTTGCATTTTTAGGTCATATTTCATTTTTTGTTAATTTCCCTCTATTTTTAATTAAATTTTGCCAATTAACATTTTGGAAACCTTTATTTGATATACACAATTTTAAAAAATGTTTCAGGTGAAATTCAAATTCAATCATCGTTTTTATTATTATTAAATAAACATATTTTTATGCATGTAAAATGTAATGAACTAATGTATAATATATTAATATCCTATATATGATATATCAACAAAAAAATAAAAATAAAATTAAAAACCATTTCAAGTGCATTTTTTGTATTTTAACTTTAAAGTGCATTTTAACTTAAAAATATTTTATTGCATTTTTCTGACATTTTCAATATATTTTTAAGGTTTTTTAGTGCATTAAATGTACAACCCTACTTATTAGTTCTACGGTAGGTTGAAATGGTTGAATCAATTTTTATTT
Source organism: Aphis craccivora (assembly GCA_009835225.1). Lineage (NCBI taxonomy): Eukaryota > Metazoa > Arthropoda > Insecta > Hemiptera > Aphididae > Aphis > Aphis craccivora. The sequence continues at coordinate 47,777 of VUJU01000284.1, read as the reverse complement.
TTTTACCAAAAACATTGTATTTATTAATTATGAATTATAATATATTATGAGGATGTTATGGCCGTGTGTGTTGTCTCCATCTTACAACTGCGTAACATAAAAAATTTAGCTCAGCAACTCACATTTAGCTTCGTTAGTTTAAGAATTAGATCGAATCGACATATTATGAAATTTTATGGTAAGAACATTATCTATGTTCATATGTTGATTTTTTAATATAGTTCAATTTTTTAGCAAGTTATGCGTATATAATATAGCACAAATAAAAAATGCTCATAATACTCGTAACTCACTTAAAAACTGAATAATCGTATAGAAAACTAATACACAAACACAGATAATGTTCTTACTATAATACCATCGAGTTTCATAATAGGTCAATTCACTCTAATATCAAAACTAAAAGCACACTATTGAAACTGGTGAACGAAAATTTAATGTCGTACAAGCGAAAGACGGAGACAACACAATATGCGGGTGCGACGTCCTCTTAAAAATATCTATCTATTATATAATATCATCCAAATAAAAATACGAGCATAAACTATAATATACTAATACTATGTACTATATACTCATATACTAACTATATGAGAAACATGTTTTATATGTTATAAAATTTAACTATAAAAATTGAACATTTTATAATTTTGCAAAAATAATCGTCTAAGTTTAAACTTCAAATACCTTTAAAAAATAAATATGTTTACATATTTATACATTTTTTAATTCCAGTATAAATTTCTTACGTTGAACATAGTTGTACTAAATTTCAAACTTACCTATACGCTATAAAAATTTAAGGTTTTATACATATACCACTTTTTACTACAAACTTCTGTAAGTTGTATTTTGTAAATTTTGTGATTATGTAAACATTTTAACAAACATTTTTATACAAAAAATGTTTGCCTATGTATTTTAATGTTTTTATATAGATATTATATAAGAATAATTATGTGAAAAGTTGTATTAGATTTTAAAGAGATTTAATTTTGTGAATAATTTTGAATTGTAAATATTTATAAAATTCTTCAGCTAACAGATTTGACAGGAATACAGTTTTACACCTTTCTACCGCCATTCTATGGAATCCGAAAAATTAAAACGCATTCATTGTTTAACTCAAAAATACATTATTTTTAGTCTGAGTTATTAATATTATTATTATTCACAATTCAGCACCCTCCTCCCACCGTAATACGCCCCTAATTTACATAACTCTTTCAGGATTGTTGCTTACTATGTCCAAAGTGATGAGTCATACGTCTATCGTTTCAATGGACCGTTCCGTGATTGACGATTGTACATTTGTACCTTTAGTGTGAGCGGAAAGTGCGTCGTCGTGTTCGCTTTATCGGTCTCAAGTGTCGTTCACCGTATACTAAATACTAATATTGTTATACTGTTCGTCACACAAAGAATAATATTTTGTGTAAAATATAATACGTTCTTCCAAAAATATATTTATACTTAACTTACACATATAGTATAATTGTTTTAAATATAAACATTTTTGAAAAGTGATTTTTAATAATGATAATACTTACCGCTTTTAAATTTAATTGTTATTGTTATACTTAATAATATTTAATAATTTTACATTTTTGTGATTATTGTCACTAATGATAATCCTGTAAAACAAGCGCACTGCCGGAAAGTGATTTATTTTATCTACCTGTCGTGTCTTATATTCTTTATTTAAGCATACTTGCTTATTCGGCAAATTGTAAATTGTTTTTTTTTTTCACAGGTTGTATATTAAATTGTTGATAAATGTTAAGAGAATAGAAAAAAAATATTGCTAACGAATATAGGTTCTACATGATTATAGCAAATATTAATATTTTTCTATAGCTATCGTTCCTTTATCTACAAATATTAAAAGATTGTGAGTTGTGATAAACATTTTATAACAGTTTACTTCAGTTATTTTTAACATTCGTAGTCATAATAAATATGTACTACTGTCTTATCTTTTTTTCACCCATCGCAAAAAATTTAATGTATGATATCGTAAAGTTTTTAGTTACCTAGATAAATCTCATGGACAAGGCAGCATTTATTCATTTTGCCAACCCCACATTGCCTTCATAATGATTTTCTTTTATCTAATATTATATTGTAATAATGTAATCAATAATGTATTATGACTTATTTTTTTCGGAAACATCATTGTCTAATTTATAATATATCTAATAAATATGTTATTTACCTACGACTAACGGTAAAATTATAAAATACGAATAAGTGGATAATGTATATTGTTAAAAAAATTAAACATTACTTCATGACTGTTGATTTCCGAATTCGTTAATTATATCATAAGAATAATAAAAAAATTATTAGATACAATAGATAGGTACATATTTCTTAGAATGTTTTTGATACATTATAATTTATATACATATAATATTATTTGAATTTGATGTCTTTAAATTATCGATTTCGTTTGGAAATTATATTACCAAATCATCAGGAAATTCGATTTCTAGTCAATCTATACTGCATATGTAAGTAGCGATAACTAATAATTTATTTTTTATTTACGTATTTTGTTAATAACACTAATAATAAAATAGGTATATAATAATAAGAATAGTCTAAGCCCAATATCTTAAATAAGTTTAAATTAATTTGAAGAGATATTTATAGTTTTTACATTATAATAATGTAGACAACGTGGTATTTAAATATCGTGTCACCATTTGACTTTCCTATTCAGATTGACTTTAAGTGTGCTTTTTATAGTTCTTTGTATTTATTGTATTTTTACATTGGATCTCTTTTTCAATTAATGAACAAATATTTCGATGGGTGAAATAAACTTCTGAATTGGATGAAAATGTTGTCCACATTTTTGGTGGAAAATCACAGTCATCAGAATAGATGTCTTTATCACTAAATAGTAGGAACTGTATTGTAAATATCAAAACATTATATAATTATTCGCTTGACTACGTTTATCGGTCTCGCAAAGTAAATATACATTCTTCTTTGATACCAATAGTATAACTATTACTGTAATGTGCTAAAAATTTAATGATAACGTACTAACATAAAAATTCCAAGTGTACTGCACGGTATACACTATGTTTAATAATATTATGTACGTCTACTGCGCAATAGACTTCTTGACGCCTGCCATAACGCGAAATTCGCATGAGTATGGGAAACGAACAAAAAAAATAAATATTTTTTCCGTTTTAAATAAGCAGGTTGATCTTATATGTTCAATGCTTTGTATACAGGGATGTCAGTCGTGTAGTTTTTATGGGCTTATAGACATTATATACATCTATATCTATATTATGTCTGGGCTCGGGCTTAACCAAAAATTTACTTTGAATTGTCAGGGCTGAACTATAACCACAACTACCTACAGCTTGCAGATGTCCAGTTGTCAGTTGGCTGCTGCGCACCTGCGCTAAAAAAGTCTATTAAAATATCATAAACAAATATCACTCAATATTGTCTATATTTTTCTGCGTTTTCTTATGCGAATATGCGTGATTGCAGCGTAGGACGAAATCGCGAACGTTTGGAGTGTTTGGGCCACCTCTGACGGATGTACGTGGGATTAGTATAATATTATTATAATAATTTATAGAATATAATTACTTTTGTCCTTTGACTATTTTGTGCATGTACGCGTCTTTACAAAGTCGAGAGAAGTCGAAATAACGACTTCTTTGCTGTAATTACTGTCCAGCGCACAAGTCTTTTATTGACATACTGCAGTAGGTACTGCATAATAAAAAAATAACTATAACAATATATAACTAAGACTATATTATTATGCATTTATAAATAATTATGATATAATACATGATATGTAGTATATGCAATATGCCATATACATGTATGTGAATAATAAGTAGATCGTCGTAGTTTTCGTCAAACTTATATGGAAATATAATATATATAATATTATATATAGAAGACTTATCGTATGTAATATGTTACTTTTTTTTTGTTTCAAAGCATTATTATTGTTATTTCTACATAATACATGGGGACTATTCCGTTGTTATAATTATAAATGTTATGCAGTTACGTAGATAACTTTACAGTATAATAATGATAAAATATATAGTTAATACTTGAAGTCGATTTGAATTCAAATAACACAATTTATTTTCAACAAACAATTTTGATGTACTTCTTATTGATATTTTGTTTTGTATTATGTATATATTAATATTATTATGTATTATTATGTTTTGTAATGATGATCAACAGATTTTACAAAATCTATAATCTGCTAACATTTTTATTTTTATACTTATTTATAAAATCTTCGAATTGGATTTTTTGTTATGGTATGAGCGATTAGTGATATTTTTTATTCCATGTACACTAGTACACTAGGTACATATATTAATATATTATTATGTACTACTTTTTTGTACTTCTTTTATAAAAATAAAAATATTCAGATGTGGATTAATAAGGTTTCTCGAAAAAGACGAATGAAATGATTCACATTCAATCGTTGTAATTTCTGAATTAATTAAATTCACAGCCCACAGAGAAGGGAACTCGAGAAAATATAATATGTGTGTCAACTAAATAGTCAGAAAATTAAACTATTTTACTCGTTACCTACATATACTTGATTATTTATATAGACGCATTACGTATTCTAGGTAGTAAAATTCTCTCTTAGCAGTTTGCACTAGGGGAGTTATTATTATTTATAAAACTTTTATTATTTTTATAAATTATATAATAATAAAGGTAATATATAATATGCATATTTACCTCCCCTATTTTAGGGTTAGTATTATATATAATCATATTGTGTATGTAATAATTATGTATGATAGTTATGAACTGAGGACAACTAGTACAAGTCATAGGTATATTCGGTTGAGGGCAACTGGTGTCTGGTACATTTTTTAAATGCCGAAAAAGCCGTTGAGGGTAATTTATCAACATTCAACTTCCGCTATAATACACTGTTCGTTTTACTTTAATATTAATTTATTTGGCGGACGTCATCGTGTTGAAACAGTCTGTGAATAAAGGTATTGATTATTTTACTCGCCGGGATGTACCTATCCTGCAAACAGAAACACGTGAAAAAATATTACTTTCAGGTGAGTTTATTTTTTAAAACGCCTATTTTGTGTGATATACTGATATGTATATAGTTATATTAAGAATGGTTTTTAACAATTTAATATATAATTGTACATAAATCATAGTTATATTCTCTATGCAAATGAGATATCTTTATAATATAATTAGATTTTAGATATATGATTGAGTTTGTTCATTGTTATATATTTTATAATTATTGTCATTTATATTTCAATGAATGTCACATTTTCCTATTTTTTTTTTTAAATATATGCTATTATATTTTTAGGCTGCATACAATTTTTCTGACTAATATTTTGAGACATAACCTAATTCATTTCATATATTTTAGTCTATCTCCACTATTATTGACATATTATTTTTTCTGATTTTTTGTAATGTTACCCCTAGCAACTGACGATCAATATAATTATCAATTATGAAAATCTTGATGATAAATTTTTTTAATCATAATTTTAAAAATATATACAGAGTGATTCACAAATCACACTTTTTTCTTTAATAATGTAGTTATTCAAAATCTGATTTTTGAAATATTTAATTACACTTTTTTATACCACTTAAAAAGGATGGTCCTGTGGGCTGTAGCAATAGAAACTTTTATTTTTTCTGTAAATTGTAAACTTTTTTAAATTTTCATGTACCTACTTATCTAAATCTTTATCGGAATTCGAACAATGGGTTTCAAAGTTTTTACCCCTCAAGTATAATGGATAATATTTCGTGTATATATAGCCTGGATTCCAATCAATCATTTTTTTTTTTTTTTTCAATCATTGTTCATATTTACTAAATAGATCAGATAAAAAATTCGATAAAACGAAAAAAATATAACTGCCCAAGGTTTACATTTACATAACATTTTACATTGTTTAAAATAATAAGAAAGGTTCTCAAAATATAAGTTCGATCATCAAAAAACCACACACTAAGTGGTACAAATAATCTAAAATATTCAATTTCAAAAGTTTTCAAATGTATTTAAAATTTTAAAATGAGATTTTCAATACTCCATCGTTGAAGAAAAAATAATGGCCATCCTTGGGAAATTGCCTTATGTACCTATATGATTCAATGTTTTCCTGCCCGGCAAAGAAAACATCAACTAGCAAATTTTCAAATGAATTCTTACCATCAAGATAAATCATTTTCATTATTCTATGATACGCTATTACATTTTTAAAACATTAGTTTACTGTCTACATAGTATGATCAATTGATATTTTTAAAATTTAATAGAGTTTTTGTGATTAGATATACTTTTTGTAATTTTTGTTTAAATATAACTAATAGTCAGCGTAAGTGTTGCCACTAGGTGATACTTCATCATGTCAATCGTGCCACTATATAAATGTAAATTCTCAAACATGCTTATTGTAAAAATTATCTAGATTGTATTTATTAAAAAATAAAATTTAATAAAAAAAGATATGACTAAAAATAACAATAAAAAAATATCTTATTTATTACCTCGGAGTTTAACTGTTTATAGTTTTATATAGATCTGTCAATTAGACATTTCACATTTAGTATTTGAATGTTATTCATATTTTTAATAAACCGATTTGTAAATAAAATAATCGTTTTCTGATTTAATTAGACAATAATACAGCTGCAGCAGTAATCAATAAACACATTACATTTGTTTTAGTGTAAATATATATAATCATTTTTATATTTTTTTTATTGAGCCCAATATACATAAACTACAATTTTTTACTTAGTTATTTTAATGTTATGACGCGTTTTTAAATACATGAATTATATATAATAAATTTTAATTGTGTTTTGATATTAAGTATAAAAAAACCAGTATAGAAATAATAAAGTATAATAGTTCAAAAGTGCATAATTTAAAATATTCAATAAATCATTATCGAATGGAATAATTAATGAAAAAAAAATTAATGTAGGTAGATAAGTAGGTACATTATGTGTATTTATAACAAAATACTCTTAATGATACAATGTAATTGTAACATATTGGTAATTCGAGAATACGTTTTTAAATATTATTGCTATCCCATCATATCATAATTATCTAATGTATTTAAATTCACTAAATATTTTCTTCAATATGATTATAATAATGCATTTATATTTATTATTTAGAATATTTATTTCGACATAATCGCAATCTAAACTCTAAGACTATGTTTAAATGTCGTTTAGATTGTTTAGAATATGTGGTTATAACTAAATAACTTGTATTATTAAATGTTGAAATAAATTGTAAAACCCCGAAGTTTCAATAAAAAAAAAAAAACTTGTATTATTCTTGTCTTATATAAATCTTTTCTTGAGACGCTTCTACTCTAATGATATGACACTGACAAATAAACTTAAATAACGGTTGATGATTGAAATATCAATTTATTTTATCGACCAATTGTGAATTTCTGAGCTGCTACGATTCATCGTTTACAATAATGTAATAACGATGATATTTCATCATTATTTTCTGATTATTACGTGTATTTATAACGCAGAAGTGACAAATTTAAGTAGTTTTTTTTTTTGTAATATAAATACATACATTTTCAGACACTTTAAACTTAAAATGGACTTTTAGTGATTACGTATAATCTATATTATGTTATATATATTTTTTTTTGATACTCTTATAATATTATTCTATACTAAGAATAAATCAATATTATAATATACTATAGGTAAAACTGTTCATTGTAAACAAATGTAAAAAAATTGTGTTTATTTTATGCGATTTTCTAAATATATTTTGATTGATCGAGTGGAATATAATCTATAATCGAATAACCAATAAGTAATAAGTGATCACTGAATGATCGAACAGAAAATAGAAATATATAATATAGCAGACCTGAGACCAGTATAGTATGATGTAATATTTTCTGAAGTTATAATCTACCATTTCGTTTTTATTTAATTTTTCTTTTGTTATTTGACGGTTCACAACGTTTACGTCAGTCGGTTTATTTTTTTTCCTTTTATTCTTACGACGACGCGTTTTTAGTTTTATATAAAATCGATTTTGGTGTTTATAGGTAGTAGATATAAAATTGTAATTTGTATTTGTCCAACTATACATGATGAATGACTGTTGTCCAATGACCATAGTACACATACGTCATACTGTGTATAGTGTATATATATATAGTAGTATATTGTAGTCGGACGAACACGATACAAAATCGATCCCAGAAGGTGTAACTAAAGACGTATATGTTGTGAGTTTATATAAGGTATTTTTTTTTTAAAATTGTATTACGAAATAATAAAATAACTTACTTTTTTAGTCTTAATTTTCATAAGTATATATACATATAATATATAATATAGTATATACTGTAAGTGTATATATTATACCTATTTCATGGTATCATTACAGACTCTCTCGAGTCCATGGTTCTTGATAAGATAAAATTTAATGTTTCATATATTCTTTATTTTATAAGTTAGTCTATTTTCTAGTTTCTCTATTTTTAGTTATATATTAGATCATAATATTTACTGCTTCAATTCGCGGGTTGTTCTCTTGTAAGATCTCCGCCAATTACTGCCGATTACTGCTATAATAAACATCACATTATACTATGGAACACACTTATATCCAAATTTATCATAACAGGTATCGGTTTACCTTATAATATGTAATAGATCAAAATCACTTAAAAATTAAAACAGTACTAAGTGTTTTTTTCAATTGTATTACTTTAAAGTTTAAACAAGTTTGATAAAAATTATCCGAAAATATACGTACCTCGTTTATTTGACAATTATTTTTTATGCGAGAGGTGATCGCAAAAAAAGATGATAGCAGAACAATATATACTGTATAATTATATTATATTGTTGGAAATAACTCTGAATAACTCTTCCAAATTTTTTATTGATTTGTCTATTCTATAAACGATAATCCTAAGAGTATTTCAAATTTCTTTAAAAAAAAACATAACAACACTCTTTGTAAATTAGTAAATACAAATATATGTTTAGTCATTCACCATTCTTCAATAATAATTTGATAATAATAAAATAAACAACTCTGTAATTGTTTACTGAACTATAATAGAATAGTCTTATCATTGTAATATCACTAATATCAATATTAAATTGGTATGTAAAAGTAATGTCAAAAAACGCTTTAACATTGTAAGTATTAAGACTTAGTAAATATTAAATAATAAATAAGTAAATGAATCACAGTAATCACACGGATTGTAAATGTGGGTGTCTTCTTTTTCAATCATAATCAGTTCATATTTGGTAAATATTTAACAAAATAAGCAGACGTTAGTCTTACACGCAGGATGAAATAACCAAACAAAAACCCAACAGATAATAACTATTGATTATACAACCAATGATATAAATTATAAAGTATTCTAGACGATTTATTTCTTTTTCAAAACTTTAAAATTAACCAATCCGTTATATGTATTATATAAATTTAACCGTGAATTTCGATCAAAAACGTTATAGTCTGATATATATATAATATAATACATACGTATTCATATATACATACACACACATACATTGTGCTACCACTGCTACCGTTTGATGTTTGGAGCACGTACGGATTTTATTAATAGTAACTATTTATCTATTATATTACATGGATTCATTCTTCTGTCCTGTCTGCCTTTCTTGTCATGTTCACTGTATACATCACATATTAACTCCGGAATTATTTGATTTTTAATGTTGACAATTATATGTATATATCTTATTAGTTATTGTGTATGTTGACCGTAATAAAACTTTATAGGTACTTGTGGTACGATGACCTTTGGTTTGTATTCAAAAATTATCATCGGACTCGAATCATATTATGTACATTATGTATAGTGTATACCGCAGCAGCACGCGTGGTGTATGACTACGGTGACTCAGACTTCAGACGTACATAATATATCTGTATTATTGTATTTGTTATAGTATAGTTGTATATACTATATATAATACATGTATTAAATCTTAAGACTCAAAATATGCATGAATGTATAATGTATTGATTGTATTTATGACATTTATGTTAAAATATAAGCATATCGTACATAACTTAAAATATAATATATGTAATATGTTTACAAGCTCCAAAATATAGACAAGAAAAATTGCTAGTTCAATAGGCAATAAGCGGTATAACCTGTTATTTGTATATATTATATACTTTATAATATACCTTTATATATTTGTATTCTATACTTGGATACATAACTTAAATTCATAAAACATCTATAATACATAAATATTAAAGTTTGAGGATATTATTTATCAAATGTTCAAGTTATAGCTATGTAAAATATTACAACTTTAAAATGTTCATAACTTACTTTAAAATGAAAATATCAGTAAAAGCGACGTTTCCTAGATAATATTGTTACCTTTAAATAATTTGATAATATGTCAATTTACTCTAATATTAAAGCTAATAAGTAATAACATATCTACTGAACACAAATTTTCTATTTTGTACGTTAGTGAAACAGAGACAACACGTCATGTGGGTATAATGTCCTCTTAAGAGTACTTATATATCATCTAAGTGTCTACGTATTGAACTTTATAATATGTAATACCCAATGCGGTCATGCTCATGACGTAAATTCGCAGTGAAAAAACTAAAACCATTACTTACTGGTATTCGGTTTGTTTGTCATTGTCACAAATCACAATTTGTCAATTTCAAATTTCTGACGCGTTTTAACCGATTTCTGCCGATGTCATTATACGCGTACGCGCACGTGTCATTAGTCATTACCATATGGGTCGTGGGATCGAAAATAATATTATGCAAACATGTGTTTTGTTGATTAACGAGAGAATTGTCACAGAATAAATCAAGTTCATCAGCGTAAACATGGTTTTAAAACGAATAACTAAGATCGAACATCGTTTAGGTGAATTAGAGAACTAACATTAACCGAATAAATGTTTAGTGTATTGTATAGGTAATACCATTAATTATAAATACTTAATAATAGTTTGTATTTATATATGCAATGGTAATACTTATACATATATGTATATATATATATTGAACAAGATATATATTACAGTAAACTGCCTAATGTATCATATGATAATATAATAATATAATACATGCGTATTATCTATATAAGTGTAGAGAAAGATAATCCTATTCAGTATTTTTGAAATAAATTTCTTGTATTATTCTCGCTGTAGGTATACTTAACCTAACTTTACCTACAACGGCTACAACTGGTATTATGTAAGTAATGGTGATACGAGGATTATAGCCAACAATAGTGGTTAAGTAAGTGGAATACAAGGTACAATTTGTCGTGGTGCACTAAATTTCAAATTCCCACTGATTTTTAATATTCAATTATATTATCAGCTCTAAAACAAAATGTGGTATTTATGGATTCAGCTATATACACTCTGAAGTTTCAGGAAATTTCAGAGATGTAATTATTAATTAGATTAAAGTTCTCTAAGCAGCATCAAGTAACTAATAAGTGTTGGCCGCTATCTATGATACCAAATTCTTCAATTTTCAAATTAAAAAAAAAAATTATTTAAATTATTATATTTTATTTCATTTATATGCAATTTTAAGATACTATATCTTACAGTAAGTACTACCATCCATTTATTCACACTAATAAAATAAAGTGTTATGCATACAACAATCTTTAACTCATTTTTCGTTTAATAGTTATTTCAATTAATAATATAAAAGTCTAGCCCTGCCCATGTTTTTAAAAGAAATATCATACCAAACATTGTACTTCTTTTAGTCATTATAACAGTATATCATGCATTTTAAAACAAAATTTAAATTTATCATTTATGTATAATATAGAAATTGTATTTACAAAGTACAGGGCTCCGGAGCGTTGGCGTGACTTGCCACCCCGTAATTACACCACTGGAAAAAATATTATGTATATTTGCGTATAGAGTGAAAGTGGTTTGTGTCAATGAAATTTGTTGTTATAAAAGTATGAAATTATAAAACTTTAAACATCTGTTTAATTAGTTAAACCCTTCCAAAATATTTTTTCTTCTGTACGAGCTTATATGTATTTACAAATATGAACTATAAAATATAAACTAGTCTCTTTATCTTAATAATTATTTTCACCGATTACCGATAAGTTTTATAAAACGAGCAAATCATACTAAATACACGATAAAATTATAAATAGAATACTCAAATACTCAATAGACAATATAGTATTACGGCTTGCAGCCTGTAGGTCACTTTAATCGATGTGTTAAATTGGAATGCAGCGATAAATCATTATATACGATGAAAAACAAATTTGAGCAGAAATTCTACAAGAAAAAGTTTTTTATAGCACAAAAAACACACATCATTCAATCATTAAGTGACAAATACATTCATCGTTCTACTCAAAATCTAAAAAATTAACAGTTTTGTAAAGCCTACGGCACATCAGTACATCACGAAGATACCTACAGTGTACAACAGTTAAAAACATTCGTGTAAGCGTTTACTGAACAATACGTATACTTACTTACAAAAACCTACCTACCTACTATATATTTAGTTCCATCCATTGTAAAAACGAATTATTAATCGGTAACATGCATCTTCTTTGTTGAAAAACATTTAATTGACCTATCAATATGTTATATATACCGAGAATCGTTTAGTTAATTCTACTCTAAAAAAAAATTTGGTTTGTTTTGAAAATCGGTAGATATAGATTGTTTATTACTTGATATATAGAAATTATGTTTAAACATAAATTATTAAAAACGAATGAACTAATTCAATTTTAAGTTCTGATATTATAACCTTAAGTATATTTAACTTATTTAAATATACTGAATCTTCGAACATCGCATGTTACCTTGATTGATCGAAGTCATTTTAAATTTAAAAATATTTACCATATACATGCTGAAACTTCATTATGGTCAGGTATACATTTTTAATATGCAAAACAAAATATTGGGACCTCTCCTTTAAAAAAAAATTTGCAGTAATAAAACTTCAGTTTATTGTTATTAAAATATAAATTTCTTCAGTAACTTATCTTAAAATGTTTATTATTGTCTTAGTTTAAGTCACCTTTTATTAATAATTTATCATCAAAAAGGTTTTAAAATAAACCGTATATAACTAATTGAAATTGTAGTTACATTGTTTGAAAACAAAATATTGAGTTTTTTGAGAAAATATAAGATGGTCTGTGTAAAAGAGCCATTTTTTGTAGTCGTTGTAGATGTTTCCTGCATAATTGCCTGTGATATTTACTTATTTCAATTTCAAATGATATTTAACCAAAGATAAATTCCTATAGATAAATATATTATAATATATCTATGTGCAGCACAATCAGAGAGACATACAGTAATTATAGTGGCGCCCTACTCGGGCTATACGGATATGTATTTAAATTTAGTGACATAGGACTGTTGTAGGAGTACTATTTATGCCCGCGATGATGATGCACAGTGCAGTAAATCGCACAAAGCGTACTTACGTGTAAAGACTTAAGGTATATAATACTATAAGATATTATTTATCATTAATATTGAACAAGCATTATACGTACGAAGTATTATTCAATTATTGTATACAAATATTCACGGGATTTGCGACTTATTAACATCCACATCCTTTTCGTTTGCGTCTCGTATAGACGATAAGTAAGTATTTATAGTATTAATTATATTTACCTACATACCTACCTACATAATATTAATATCGCATATATTATATACGCGCTTGTATACGTGACTGCACGTTTCGTCGGCGCCGCGCCTTTATCCACAGCATATTAAACTATTGACATGGAATTTACAACAACGTATGCAATAATATTATAATATAATAATAAAACAATATAATATAATACATCGCGAAGATGAAAAAAAAAAAATTCCAACCATAAATAAAAATACTTCGCGGCGTCAATGTATACCGGGTACCTACTGAGTATATACGCATAATACAACTGAAATCTTTAGCGATTAATGTCTTATCTATTATACGTACTGATTTATAAGCACATTATCATATTATAAATATATATTATTATATAGTAATAAATAATAATATGGTACATAAGACTGCCCGGGTCGCGGCGCTCGATGAGGCCTTGCCAAGTCGACGAATAATAACAAATTAGGGTTCATTAACATCAATTATATACATTGTGCTCGCGGCTCGTGAACGGCTTCGCTAAACTTCGGGTTAAGGTTTTTTCACGTGTTTATTATAATGATAATAATATTAAATAATATATATCATATATTAGAACCATCATTGCACCGTTTTTTGATATTGCGGCCCATAAAATACAGGTGACAACGAGCTGATCGTGCGATCTATGCGCAAGACTGTAACATCATAAAAAAGATGTAGGTATACACAATCACGCGCGAGTTGATGCAAATGAGTAATACGTTTTAGGAAGGGATGATTATAAGAGTTCGTTCCGGTCCTCCTCGAATCGTTTCTGCGCAAGTCATGTTGTAGAATGGTCAATGAGCGAATCATGGCATAGGTGATATTTAAAGTATCAATAGAAGTTGCGGAAGTAGGCGAAGAGAGGCTCCTCGCCTCCTATATAAATTGATTATTTAATATTTATAATGCAAGAGACAGGAGGTCCAATCGCCCGCAGTAACTTTTAATGCGTCTGAATGCTGAATATCAAATTTGAGATTTCACTCAAGTTCTCGTTGTATTACGTTGTTATATTACATTATGTATATAAAACACATCTACTGAAAATCCTCGGGAACGACACCAGTGGCAAATAACTTTACAAGTATGCCGATCCGACGGCTTGGCAAGTAACCTGCATGCACCAACAGTCAACACCAAACAATTCAAACATTAGCCAAATACGCACCAGTCGTGGGAATGCGGCTTTTGGCTACGATAAAGGTTATTATTACCTACTAGAGAATATGGGCTGATTAAATTAATATAATACATCATTTAGGAAACAATATAAAGCTTATTGACTATATTATAAAGATACTATATAATATGCTTTTTGAAAATATTTTTCTAACATAATTTAAAAAAAAAAAAAAATTAATTTTATGAAATTTCAAATTTATATTAAATCTGCTTTTTTTTTTAATTCACACTAGGTAAATAATTTAATTTTTGAAATACTTTTGCAATATTGACTTCATCTTCAGATTTCCCCAATTTATTTTCGATAAAGGTATTTGATTGCAAATAATGTTTCAGAATTTCAGATAACAATAAATTATTTGGAGCTTTAAGTCTCGTAATATACCTACTCCATAATATAAATTCAAAATGTGTACGTATATACCTACTATATGTAGTATGTAAATTACATTCTATTTCGGGTTTTTACAGAGAAGACTCAAAATGAATGTATTAGTTTTTTGCTATCGAATATTCAAATTGTATTATAAGTAATCAACTATATACTCTAAAAACTACAAAATTTCTAAATATTCAAAAATATACGTTTTAAACTTGTGTTATTTTTTCTTAGAATCCTGCGGAATTGATATTTTCCAGCAACACACATGCAAAAAAAATGCAAATGTGCAACAAAACCCAAACCTTAATCATAATTTACTCATCCATTTTTAATCATCGAAATATTAAAATTCAAAGTACACCAAAAAATATTACGTTTTAAAATAAGGAATCAAAAATACATGTTGTCATTAGAAAATTGTGCAATTTTAAAGATGATAACGCCTAAATCGACTATATCCTTTACATCTATATATAGGTGTATAGACATGATATATGTACAATGATTAATATTATTTATGAACGCAAAAATGTAATCTTGCACGTGGTCTTTAAACGAAATTCGGACAATTAAAATAATAATGACTTATTGGTACTTCCATCACGTCATCATTATCGTTGTATTAGGTAATACAAGGTACCTATGTATAACGAGTAATGACGTTTATTATATATTGCAAGTATATTATTTAAGTTTATTAAGTATATTAAGAGAAGTGATTACTTTAAAAGTAACCGCTTTGCTTGAAAAATAAATTAAATTTTTTATTTAATGTTCTTAAATTATTGTTATATTATTACAGTTTTAGTTTTTACTATTTTAAATGATTGCATTTTAGTGTAATTATACTTCAAAGTCGAAAGCAGAATATTTTTCTAAGATTTCAATACATAAAAATTTAATTTTCTATGATAGCATTTAGGTAACTAATTAGTTTCATACATATAAATAAATTTAAGGATTAAACAAATTGAGTTATGAGTAGAGTGGCACAGTAGACAATGATACCAGTTTCCTCGTAAAATGTTGGTCCATTAATCACTTTAATAATACACCTAAGTAATATTAATTATTTTAAAAAGTCCTGAGAATATTCGATTTGGAACTATCAACAGTTCTATCTAGATCCGATTGGAAATTTGTATACAAAAAACTTCGATCAAAGTTGATTAGGTAACAGATGATTTTTTTTTTAGAAGAATGCCTTTAATGTTAATCATTTTAAAAACAAAAAAAAAATACAAGTAATTCAAAAATTAATACATTAAACGATCCGTTTAAAATTTAAAATGTACATATTTTAACTAACGTGGATATATGTACCTACCTGTAAAAAAATAATAATAAATAGATCAACTTTAAAAAAATGTTTGAAAGTATTCATTTTATTAAAAAAATTTTTTACATAAGATATTAGACTGTAATATATAAAACGCAAAATCATTTTAAACTCAAATATGTGATAAAAACAAAATAACAGCTGTGTGCTGCTGCAGTCATAATATGCGCGCCGGTAAACGGCAAAAAAAGTCTACTACACTAGGAAAAAAGTTCCGGGAAAAAGTTTAGCGAAAAATTTAGAACTGTATGCTGTAGGAGATATAAAAATAATTAGAAAACTAGGACAAATTCGGACCGTAGAAACATGCGTCTACAAAATTTATGTATACAAATACAAGTGGGAAAAATCGACATGTTACATTTTTTAACAGCCGTAAGTTATAATACTTATAATATAAAAGGTACTGTTATAAAATATTATTTTGTAAATTTTATTATAATAATAATTTTATATGTATTTATGTATTATTGACTATTATATATTATGTTATTTCATTATAAATGTAAGTATAATATTTTATCATTATATCGATTATTATTATATTTTATTATATTATGTATTATTATTTTATCATTTATATCGAAACGATTATCAGTATGTGTTTGACTGCCAATCGTTACACAAATAAAAGGTAACACCTAAAATCAAGTCTATATTATTAAAGGTCGAAAGTTTTACGTCGGGACTTTTTTTCCTAGTGTAGAACTTTTTTAGTCTTACAAGCTATAGTTTGCATTCAACGGGTAATTTGAACGGAGTCGGTCATTATTCATTACAAATACCAAGTTTGAAAACGTTTTATTGTTTCTGTAAGTAAATATACTTTAGGTACTGCATATTTTCTGTACACCTACCCAACTCATTCACTGTAAACCCACCTTTCTAAACCCATTTTTATAATATCCATTATCCACCTAACACTTTTACCTGCATAAAATGGTGTATGCAATGATTTATCATTGAATTTAAATTTAACACATCCATTATTATAGTGACTTATTCAATGATGAAATACACTCAATACTCGACACTAGCAGAGTGATTTCCTCATTTTTGTTTGTGATATGACTTAAAAAATAATAATTATTAAATTTCATTAAACGTAATTGTAATTTAAAAGTCCAACTGTGTAGAATAGGTAAAGAAATAAATAAACTGATAACTGATTAGTCAGGTAATTGAAATGAACAAACAAAAATAAACGTGAATCTTGTATGGTTTTACAAACAATTAACTTAATTGATATAAAACTGTAACATCATTTAAGTAGGTACTTTTAATCGCAATTCACGAATACTGCAAACTAGAACAATTTGTTATTTGCTAAAAAAAGAATATAAAGATTAAAGAATTTAATAAACTTACAAAATACCATAATATACAAACACACGAGAATAAACGTGAGGATAAAATAAATAGAAATGTAAGCAAATCCTAAAAGATAATAAAAGTCAATGAACCTTTGTATTGTATTTAGCGTGGATAGTCACGATTTGATGATTTACTACAAAACACTTAATAATGTAAGTAATTATTTTTAATGGAAATTAATTTAAGATCTAAAATTCTAAACCAAAAATGTTTAACTATAAATTATAGTTGACATCGAGGTATATTTATGAAAATTAAAACAAATCCAAAAATTATATTAAAATATGTCTACTCCATCAGTAGTGGTAGTAAGATGACTATAATATACAATCTACAATTGTCCAATTAGGTACCTATTAGGCAATAATACTATACTTGGTTATTATATTCAGACGGTTAATTTACCAAATGTCTATATCGTCACGCTTTCAGATTTATGAGTTTATGACAATTTGTGTTCATATTTATTGTCTACAACTTATCAACTTAAAATGTCGACGACTGCAGGTAAAAGATTAAGATTGGTATACAGTATCTATATATAAATATAATATATAATATATATACTATATTAATATATTATAATTATATTCAGAGCTGTGCCGTTAAGATTTAGCGCCCGGGGCAAAATTAAAAATATTAGCTCCCTTATATTCTAAAAAAGTATTTTTGGCACCCCCTTTAAACAGTTTAAAGTGTTTAAACCATGCGCCCGAGGCACATGCCCCCTAGGCCCCCCACGGCACGGCTCTGATTATGTTATGTAATGTAACATTAATCATAATATGTACCTATGTCGTATGTGGTATGTATAAGCATAATTATATTTTATTAAATTTGTTCGTTTAATTACATAGTTATCGACGTTATCGTTCAATGTTTCTCAAAAACACGATATAAATTAAGAACAAAAGGACAATTTCAAGTACAAAAGTCAACATGATAACTGAAAATATTGATTAATAGTAAGCTATTTTCATTTTGAATTATTTTATGTTTCGATATATAATAATAATTTACAGGTATTAGATATAAGTACTTATCTAGTACAATAATAGATACTTACCTACTTTAGTATCAACAAAACTCAAAAGTATCTTTATCAAATATATAAATAATAAGATCCAAGTTGATTAAAGCATAGAGATTAGAGACTGTACTACTGTAGGGACCAACGTTAAATAATCAATAATGAGCATTGGACAATAATAATTTACAGTAATACTAGTAATAGGATAGTTTATTCTTTAAGCTAATAGATTTTTCAGTTGTTTTAATAAAATTAACCTATCAGCCATTAGATACTTAGGTACTACCTATTCATTCATTGACTAAAATCTAAATACAGTTACCTACTAGCTATAACAAATAGTACCTAACTAATATAGTAATCGAAATATATTAGGTAATACACTTATACTTAGATAAGTTTTCATAAAATATAGAAATATGTTTTATTCAATTTAGCTGTATTTTGAGACAATTCAAAATTGAACATAGGTAGGTAGGTAAGTATATTTAAATGCTTAAATAATAAAATGTGTGTGTTTACTACTGAATTAATAAAACAATCAATTATTAATGGTCATGTTATTGTTATATTTATGTTCGATTATGTAGGTACGAATTAAAAAATTTAAATATATGTTGTAGATAGTTTCAAGTTAGTAATTATAAAATACTTATATTATAATATATTAGTACCTATACTAATATCCAATGGCAATCGTATTATTGTTGGTAAATGGTAAGAATTTTTAACTTTAATTTAATCCTTATTCATTGCCCGTTATCTATCCTTGAAAATTACTAATTAGTAAGTGTAATAATCTAAATGTTATTACTTAAAAAAAAAAAATTTTAATTATATAAAACTCATAAATGAAAAGAGTTGTTTTAACTAAGTATTTACCAACCTACCTAATTATTTGATTTTAAACACACAGTAACGTTCTGCTACAATCTGCGAGTGCATACAAATATATTATTATAATATAATTATTAATTGATATAGGCAGTGCTGGATTTAGGGGTAAGTGGGTATCCTTGCCCCGGGTGCTGTTGATATAAGGACGCTCTCTTAAGTGTTAACAACCCGCACACTAATACTATGTAAGCGAGCTTAATTTTTTTTAGCCCCAGGCGTCAAATATCCTAGATCCGATACTAGATATATGTATATATTAGAATGATTCGTATTGCACTATAGATTTTTTTTTTTTTTTAATTCGAGTAACATAAATCATAATTAGTCATCACTGCAGCCTGTGTGTCGTCAACACACCCTTGTCCTAAAGGTAATAAAGGTAATCAGTGACCCAGTGCCCAAATAGGTCAATGATTGTATTCTTTGGCCGAGGAAGAAAATTGTTCAAAAGATCTATTACAAATTCGGCCACAATATTTTTCAGGTAAAAAATATTAATATAGGTTACGTTGGGATGATAGATGGGGTCAGTTTAAAAGATTAAATGGCCTAGATGGATAAGGTCACAAATTGTGCATTATGCATAGGAGGAAAAATATTTTAAATATATATTTGTATACTTAAAGTTTTTAAATGGTTTTACAGAAGTAGTGAAGTAATCTCGTTCATTGTTCAATATATACACTAAAATTAATAAAATTACTTAAAAAAATAAATAAAATAGTCTAAAAATGGAAAACAGCAAATAATGCAAATTAGATAACCCTTTGAAGTTTATGTTAAATTTTACGTACTTACTTGGATAGCATTGCCCTAGACCAGTGCTTCTCAAACTGGGGGCCGCGGCCCCCTAGGGAGCCGTGGCTATATGACTGGTGGGCCGTGAAATATTTATTTCTTTTTAAAAATATTGATTTTAAATAATGATTTTGATTAAGGGGGCCTTGACAGTTTCACATTAAATTTAGGGGGGGCCCATGACAAAAAAGTTTGAGAAGCACTGCCCTAGACCACTAAAAAAAAAAAATGTACTTTTCTACATCGAAATTTGAACTCTTAACTATTAAAAATACATTATTTACTAAATATGTACCAATATTATATAAGTTTATAATATGGCTAGCCCTATATACTTAAAACTTTTAATACTAATTTAAATTGTCGAATTTTTTTATTTATTTAAACTATGCAAATAGGTACTTAAAATGTCATGTTTAAATCTACCAATAAAGAAATTTGAATTATTTATTATATTTTTAAGGTGATTAACCAATAAGGCAATAACCATGAATAGAACTAGTTATACAAATACTTTGAAACATTCTATAAATGTAAATATGTTTATTTTAATTATTCAAACTAAATATTATAGTAGGTCAATTCATTCACAGAAAAAAATCATTACATTATGCTATGAATATTGTACCTATTGTACTTATTATACTCTCGGTCTTGGGCTTTGTATAAATAATTGCAGAAAAATTGGAAGGTGCTATATATATATATATTATATATAAGGTGATTTATGCATAAATAAGCAATACTTTTGGAAAATATAAAATCAGATGAAAATCAAATAATATTAGAGTATCTACATATTATATTATAATGTGACATGTTTAACACAAAACCAAAATAATATGTCAATTCTATGAAAGATACTATATAACAGACAACAGTACAATAATTGATTAAATTTTTAATGTTTAGAAATTCTTTAATTATAATAAATTTAAATGGGAATATGCTATTCTATTGTCACTGCTAATATTATTTTAATTGTAAGATGTGAAGATGAACTTTTTTTTTTTATGTGATATAAATTTCATTCCTTATAGACTATAGTCATTCTTTCATTTTTAAATTTCTTACATGGTATTCCATATAAATTATTATCATGTAAATCGTCAAGGCTTCAAATAGATAATTGATATTAATGCATTTCATTGAATACATTTTATACAAGGATTATTTATTACTCATTTTATATGCAGTTATAATATAGTAGGTAGATAAAAGAAATCTGCATTTATTTTATACATTAGATTTTGATACGGAGATAAATTAGACACACTCTTAAACCTTGATTTTTTTCCATACATACACCACTAAATATTATTTTCAAGGAAATGATAATTTTTTTAGTTAATAATTATGTTATTTATAGGTTTGTAAATATCACTCAAGGTCTATATCAAAATAGAAGGATCATTCTCACAAATATTGGTAAACATATTTTTTTCATGTTAAAATAAAGTAAATACTTTAAAATACAATACAAAGAAAGCAATGAAATATAACAAGAGTGAAAAATTCCCAGGTATAGGTAATAAACTACAAAATACTTCAACTGAACTATTTGTATAATTGTTTTATTAATTTAAATAATAATAAAAAAAATGTATGATATTTTTTCTATGATACATTTATATAGTATGAATAATAGTTATAATTATATTTAGGAATAAAATTATGACATATGGTTTTCATCCCAATATTTTGTCATTAAATATTATAGTATAATAATACATAGTTTACTGCTCCTGCTACTACGGCTCCCATTGGCCTAATGATATGCCAAGACATTCAATGTAATTTTGATTATTTTACATTTATTACTATTCTATGTAATAATAATCATTACAGTTAAATAAATAAAGTAACATCACAATATAAAACAATGAACAATGAACATACCGATAAATAATTTAAAAACAAAGATTACTAAATATTTATTAAAAGCAATCGCCATAAATCTAGACTGGTACTTTAGTAAATGGATGGTAAAATGAAAAAGAAAGTGAGTTAAAGGGGTGCACTTTGAAGTAGCAGGAACAACTTATGAACTTAAAATAAATAAAGATATTTACATTGGACAATTAAATTTAGCAAATAAAATGTAATAAAAATAAATATAAATGTTAAAATTAATTATCTACATAACATTAAAGAAAAAAAAAAAAAAATGTACAAAAAAATCACTGAATTATGTTGGAAATGTTAGAATTAAAAGCATAATAGAGTACACATATTAATTTTTTAAAAAAATTCTTATGACTTGATTAAATTAAATTATTTATTTGCTCAATAATTATATGTTCTATACTAATATTTTAAGCTTGATACGTGTCAACAACTCCAAGACAAAAATGTATATTATGCCTATCATAACTCAACTTAGGCCTGTAAATAGAAGCAGGCAATAGGCTATAAAGTTAAAAAACACAACAAACTAATACAATTTAACAATGGAAATAGAAATTAATGCTTTCATCACACAATACACGTAGAAAAGTTTATAAAAAAAACACCCTTGGGATTATTAATTATAAATTATCCCTAATATATTATAAAATTACATTCAATTTCCTAATTAATAATTATATAGTATATAATAACCACCCTATCAAAGGCTACATAAACACGATCAAAACAATTTCTTGGCAAAAGCAATTATATTATATTAAGCTTGGGAGGGGCACACCTCTAGACATTTCTGTCTAAATAGGAGTCCACAGCAGTGAGCCTTTGTATTAGGAGCAGTGAGCAGACTCATGAGGCTGAATTCGATGCCATTCTGGTCGGAGTAGTTGGAGTTAAACCTTTTATCTTACAAACCCATCCAGCGATGTCAACTGGTTCGCTTTCTGCTTTCTTAATCCATTGATGATCCTATAAAATATAAAAATAATTATTTTAACACATTGTTTTACTATTAAATATATATACTATTGACTTAATAGTTAATAATATATTTATAAAATTTATATTATTAATAGTTAATTTATACAAATAGTGAACAAATTTAGAAAATATGATTATAGTCATTAAGTGTTAGTGTTCTGTTGATATGTCTTAAAGTTTAAATTTTGTTTTATACCTACTACTTAATAATCGTTACATTTTAAAAATTATGAAAAAGAAAATTAAACATTAGATACACTTTCTAAATTCTAATGTTAAAATTATTTAAGTGTAACAAGTTTGTTTTATTTACTTTTAATCAGTAAGTGTTGCTTGAATATTTAGTTAATTTTACAAACTTGATAAATTGTGTGTAGCCTATCTATTATACTAGTAATAATTGTATTAAGAACTAACCCTTAAAATTTGATATATTAATTTTAATAATTCAATGCATACTTAAGTTGAGATTAGGCAACAATGTATGTGGTTAGATACATTTTAACATTTCAGTATACAGATAAATAGCTACATAAAATATAATCAAGATAAAATTGCACCAAAAAAATTATTTTCTATACATCACTTTATCAAAATCAACTGCATTTTGTATATTGTATAAACAACTAAATTGTACTAATAACATACATTTGTAATTTTAAGATACACTCATTAAATTTTGTTTTAAGCAATAAATTCCATCGAATAAAATAGAAAATAATATTTGGTGTTAACCGTTAGGTGAATGTAATGAGTATTAACATTTCACACTATTAAAAACCAGGAATGTCCAGAAATCGTTCTGCTGTATATTAGATTACAAGTGTACTTTGTCATTTAGTAATTAACTGTAATAGATGCGTTAAATCTGAATTCAACAATAAAACATTGTTTACAATGAATACAATTTTACTGATGGAAGATCAAGTTTTTAGTTAAATAGATTATTTAAATCAAAATTAAAATTCACTTTGATGGTTAGATAGTAGAAATTTGACATTCTATTTATTATTTACCATTTATTTAAATGCATTTTTTCCATCTAAATAATTTTAAACATTCATCTTAACATTGATAATGTACAATTTATGTTGCTTGCATAAAGACAGTAAATTTTTGATTAAATTTCTATATTATATATAAATTATAGGTCTTGACTTAACGAACATTTAAATTATTTATTGTAGTTGATAGATATGAATATATGATTAATGTGTTAATACAATTTTTAACATATCATAAGAACTAATTTTGGTTTGATATAATTAAATATAATTAGGCAAGAAACTTATTTATTGTTTAATTAAATTTAAGAAGATAACTAATTAATTACTATTTAAATAGACAATTGATAATAGTTTATGTTTATTTTTTCAATGTGATTATAATTTTAACTTAATATGTTATATTGTGTTTTTGTTTTGTATTATTGTTTTTGTTTTTTATGTTGTGAATTGTCAACAATTCTTTTTTTTTTTTTTTTATCAAATTGTTTAAAACATAAACAATGTATTTATCTGTCAATGTAATTCAGACGAATCAATAATTATAACTAAAAAAAAATTAAATCATTAGTAAAATATAGTTTAAATTGACAATTCAATTTTTTGAATTAAGATAAGAGTAGAAAAAATTCAGTGACTAAGTTCAAGAATTTTTTAAAAATATATGCTTCTTAATCCAAACCCAATAATTAGAACAGAAACTTATATTATTTAGTTACAATTATATCTTACCATAAGCATTTTGAAATCTCCTCTTTCATTGGGATTTTTCTTTAAGCATCTGTCTACAAAATCTTTGAAGGCATCAGAGAATATACCAGCTGGTAATGTTGGAGGTGGTTCATTAACAATGTAATCAAGAAGTTCGAATATAGCCATTGGCCTTGGCCCATTTCCATTTGCTAAAATAAAACCATATGGATATAAATAAGCAAACTGTGCACATCAACAACTCATAAAATATTCAAGAGATGTTAATATTTTTAAAGTATTGTATAAACAATAAAAAAAAAAAATTAAATGCTGAATGAGGATGAAAGTTGACTTAATAATCAATCACTAAATATGTTATAATTCATTTGAAACTTTCTTACCGAAGACATCACCTTCAATGTTTTCTATTGTTTCAGCCGCCTGAGATCTAGGTCCAAATATTGATGCTAAAGTTTTAGCATCAGGTGCAGGTATGGGATACATTCCAATAGCCATTTCAACTAATGATAATCCCAAGGACCATATATCACTTTGTAATGTATATTGTGTACCTTGTAGTCGTTCAGGCTTATGAATTAAGTATAAAAAATAAGTTATGAAAATTAAAAATTAAATTCTATTGTAGGGGTTTTTATATGTATATAACTTACAGACATATATGATCTAGTACCAACAAATGAGTTAGCCATGGAGTCTATCAATTGACCAGACACACCAAAATCACATATCTTAATTTCTCCTGCACTATTTACCAAAATGTTACTAGGTTTGACATCTCTGTGAATAATTGAATGTTGTTCTCGTAGATAAATTAAACCTTTGACAACCTAAAGAAATATTGAAAAAATTAATAAATACATTTTATATGTATATAATAAAAAAATTATAGCTATTGACATACAGCAGCAGTTATAGTTCCTAGCATTGGTTCAGGTATTCGAGTTTTTTGCAATATGAGATCAAGGGAACCACCATCCATGTACTCCATACAAATACTAATTTCACCATCACTATAATCATATGGTAATTATATAAATACATTAAATAAATTATTATTTATAAATCATTAACATCAATACTATTACCTGTAAAATGCTCCATAAAAACCAACTATATGTGCGTGGTTACATTCGTGTAAAATTTTAAGTTCCCGAATAATTTGTTTTTTTATTGCAGGCTTTACTTCTAAATGTATGAGCTAAAAATAAAGTTTAAAAATTTAAATATATATATAAATAAAAGTGAGGAAATCATATAATGCTCTTGAGTCCAGTTTATGTATTTTATAATTTTCTATGCAATGGCGTAGCCAGGAATTACCCCAAGGGGGTGGGGTTATCTTTTTGCACATCACTAAAGTACATTGTCAGTATAAATCATAGATCATAAAAACATGGATTGGACAATAATATCCTCTCTTCTTTTTTAGGCTAAGGGAGGGGTTTGAACGACTAAACCCCCTGGCTATGCCACTGTTTCTATGATAAATTTTAGAGGTTTAAGTATAAAACAATAATTGTGCACATTAGGAAATAAATTAAGATAGTTAAGTTCAATTACTTTTCTAGCCATAATAAGTCCACTAGACTTGTGTTTGACTTTCATGACTACTCCACCATTTCCAGCACCTAGTTCACCATCTTTCATTTTCTCAAAGTCTGCATCACTTAGTTCACCCCCAATCTTCTCTTTTTGACATAAAAATAATTCCATTCGTTTTCGTTGTTCGTCGTCCATTCCAACTCGGTCCAACTGTTCTTGTAAACTTGCCACACTTAATTTGTCGCATCTGTAACGTACACAACAATTATGTTAACTAACCAGACTCAACAGTTACTTTTAGTCTTTGTGGTCCACTTACCCTGCATCCGAAGCTGCCGATAATGGTGCAGATGGTGACACGGGCTGTTGGTTGTCAGCCACACCAGGAGGAAGGGTCAGGTTTAATTTGTTTTTCGACATATTTCTTAGTTTCTTAAAGGTCCCGGCACTCAGCAGAAAAATTCCTATAATGATGAATGAATAATGATGATTGATAAATGATATTTGACGGGGTAACGTTATCGACATTATCGTTGTATTAATGATAAGGAATATTTTTAGGACCAAAGTCAGTTTGGATTTTATCCACCATGGTTAAGGACTCAATTCAACCACGTCCGTGGTGCGAATAAAGATTTGTACCAAAGGTTTTATTCAACAAATAAATAATAATTATTAATTAAAAAATTATAAAACAATCAAACAAAATCTAGCCACAGAATAGATTTAACTATTCGGTGGAATAGCAGTGTATATAGATAAATATGGAAAAATTTTCTTCAAACAAATATGCATTGGAACTAAAGTACAACATGGGAATTAAAATCATTAGAAAAAGGACAGGAAATCAAATTTGATTTGATTTGATTGTTGAATACAATGAAGTGATCCTAAATTCCAATTCAAGTAAAACAAAATTATTAATTCACTAAAAATATTATGTTCTTTAAACAGATAGTAATAGAGAGAAGTTTTTAAATTATTATATTCACTATCATTGATGGTAGATTAATTGCAATGGTCATATGGTCAGTAATTGTAGTCATTTAGACAATTAACTACTCTAACCATCTTAGTTTTACTAGTCGGGCAGTTTTTTTTATAGGTACTTGAGGATATAATTTTAATCTCCTTTCGGAAAGTTACGTCTTATATTTCATAATATTATGTAAGGTATATTTGTTTACACTAATTACATTTTCTCATTTTTGTACTTATAACACCGATAACCACGATATGTCAAAAGTTGAATGGTTTTTGTTAAAAAAGTGGTGAACGTGTCCCGCAGTTAAACATGGAAATTAGGGTCTCCAATTTGGATAAATGGAACATATCATTATTATAATTTATACCTGTGGAACAACTTGTTACACTCGGTGGGCTACCAGATTTTAGTAGCAATGGTAGACGCCAGACGGTAAAGAGCTTAAAAAAAAATTTGGCAATAATTATTTATGAAAATTTGACATGGCCACACTGAATTATAGAACAGATATCTTAGTCCTTATCACGGTTTAAGATATCTTAAACCGTGGTCCTTATAATATTTTTGTATTCTCTTTGGTCCGATTTGTGATAATGATTTTTTTAATATTTTATTATCATGGTCCGAGTTGTGGACTGAGCGACTGCTGAGCGTGGAGCGTCCGAATTCCGGATTGAACCACGATTAAAGGTCTATAGAAGCTGGTGCCTTTATAGTTTCTAGTGTTTATACATTATACTTTATTTGTATCAAATTTGGTCTTTCTTAGTAAATACTAAATAATAATTTTTCATACGTCCATAGTTGTCAAACATAAACATGGCTAAGTTCGATTTGACGAGTAAGATGACGAAATATTTGGACCGGCATTTGGTAGCCCCGCTGCTGGAGTTCTTGTGGGCGAAAAAGGTGAGAATTTTTCTGTTTTACTTCTCTTAACCAAGAAGGATATGTAAACCGTCTGAGTACGGTCCATAGTATTAATACGGTTTGGTGAATTTTCGATTATAAAAACATTAAAAACCAATTTATCCTATATATTGTGTGTGTGAACAATTAACATAATTACTAATCTTAAACTGTTTATTTAGATCTACAATGAGAATGAAATTTTGCAAGCCAAATTAGACATTCTTAATAAGACTAATATGATGGATTATGTTATTGAAATTTACAAACAGTTAAATCCTGAAAAAGAAGTACCCGAGGTATGTACCTACGCTTAATATTCTAAAACTTATAGTCAATGTTATTTTTTATTGAATTAAAAATTACGTTATTAGGAAATGAAAACCAGAAGAGATCAAATTGTGTCTCAGCTTAATCAATTTCAAAGTGAGGTTGATGTAGTGATGAATTTCCTCAAAGATGATAAAGTTATGAAAAATATGGAAACTATGAGGGATCCTAAAACATTATCATCCTATTTGACTAATGAATTCAACGTAAGTGTTATTTCTATTCTACATAAATTATTATTGATTTTATTTTAAATTTCAATTCTTAGAAATTTAATCTGTTGAGGTTTTAAATTTTATACCTAGCCTGGTACTACTAAGTACCTTTCTACCATGTAATTTTCTGATATTTAATCTAGTATAAACACGATTTATTGTACAATCAAATGTATAGATGGTGATTATGCTTTTTAAAAAAATAAAAAAATAGATTACATTTTAGCTATTTTTTTTTAAAATTGTCTTTTAAAGTGTTAACTGTTAAGTATTATTAAATTACTTGATCAGAAACATGAGTACCTATAGCTAAAAATTATAAATCTTTATAGATATGTTAAATAATTTTTTAATATATTTAAAATATATTGTATAAATGGAGCTTACGGGTTATCATTACTATCTCAAAAATAGAATATTGATGTCTAGTATTAAAATTACTTCATTTTTTTTTCATGTAACAGATTACTGAAGTTATTTAGATGACTGCTTATAGTTTTCTAATAACAATTAAACTAAAAAATTACAATAATAAATTAGGGAATGTTCAAAAATGTAAATTCAATTTTCACTAAAATTCTTAACTTTTAAAAAAAATGATTTGACATCATTAAAATACAATATTTATGGTTTATTACCCACATATAAATATAGAATACTTTGAAATCCTATTTAAGATAATTATGATACAGAACTATATTATATTGTTAATAATTTAAATAAAATCATATAATAGAATTATAAAATGTCACTTGGTATGTAATAAATAATTAAATTATCTATTTTTTTTTTTTTTTTGTTAATTTAGTTTAAAGTAGAAATGATGGAAAGTATGTACAAATTTGCGAAGTACCATTATGATTGTGGAAATTATGCTGGTACATCAAGTCATTTGTACTTTTATTTATTAGTTATGTCGCCTTCTGACAAGGTAAATTTATCAATGTTTAAAATTCTTTTTGCATTTCTAGTGTCAAATTTATAATATTTGAATTATTTTTTAGAACTATTTGAATGTTCTTTGGGGAAAACTAGCATCTGAAATTCTTATTCAAAACTGGGAAACTGCTCTGGAAGATTTAAACAAACTGCGAGAGTACATTGATTCCAATACAAATGGTTCTCCATTGCATTTGCTACAACAACGAACATGGTTAATTCACTGGAGTTTATTTGTGTTTTTCAATCATGTCAAGGGGCGTGACCTCATTATTGATATGTTTTTATACAGACCAAAGTAATATATATTGAATTATCTTAAAAATATTTTATATTAAAAAATTATTTCTATATCAGCTATTTGAATGCTATTCAAACCATGTGCCCACACATTCTTCGCTACTTGGCCACTGCTGTAATCATCAATCGTTCAAGAAGAGCAGCTATGAAGGATCTTGTTAAGGTTATTCAACAGGTGAGTTTAAAAATATTTAAATTAATTGTTAATTATTATAAACTTAAAATATTTATTAATGCTAATACTATGTTTAGGAATCATATACCTACCGTGACCCTATTACTGAACTTCTAGAAAATCTTTACGTTAACTTTGATTTTGAAGGAGCCAGAGACAAATTACACGAATGCCAAATTGTTCTTTTTAATGATTTTTTCTTGACTGCATGCCTTGATGATTTTGTGGAAAATGCTCGTTTGATGATTTTTGAAACTTTTTGTCGTATTCATCAGTGTATTAGTATTGGGTATGTAAATATTATATTTATGGTGTCATAACATTTTAATCATTTCTTTATTATTTAGTATGTTAGCTGAAAAGCTTAATATGAACCCAGAAGAGGCTGAATGCTGGATTGTAAACCTTATCAGAAATGCCAGGTTAGATGCGAAGATTGACTCAAAACTTGGACATGTTGTTATGGGAACACAACCTTTATCGCCCTACCAACAGCTCTTAGAAAAAATAGACACATTATCAGTGCGATCAGAAGCACTACAACAACTCATCGAAAGAAAAGTCAAAGCTAAAACTCAAGAAGTAAGTTAAATGTTTTAAATTTTCTTTTGTAATGTTTTTCATAAAAATAATTCTATTTCAGCAAGATCCACTTTGGTACAATCCTTGAAAAGCTGTTAACAATGATAAGTTCTCAACAACTAAAATTTTTCAATAAAACAAGAATAATATTATTCATTAAATGTTATTTTATTTATTTATTTTTAATTATTAAAATAACATTCAAATCATCTGCTGGAGTTTTTTGAAATCCTTTAAACCCTTAACATCTTATCTAATTAATTAACATCAATAATTTTTT
Organism: Aphis craccivora; assembly: GCA_009835225.1. NCBI lineage: Eukaryota > Metazoa > Arthropoda > Insecta > Hemiptera > Aphididae > Aphis > Aphis craccivora. The sequence goes on along the minus strand of VUJU01000284.1, from coordinate 16,128 downwards.
ATCAATGAAGACTGGGTGTGGATGCTTCCATGTATATAGTTGTGTAGATCTTGAGTATATGAATATACAAATTTTATTTCTATCACATCTTTTTTTTAAATGGTGAGCTACATTACTGATGTCATTCACCAAATGAGTAAAAGTAATAATATCCTTTTTTTCCCATTATCCATGAAATGCTTATTGGTGATAATTTGTGATATTGAATTTGTACGATCTGGATAATAAATAGTACTCGTAATTTTTTTTTGTAATTAAAATATTTAAATGTAAGAAAATCCTATTTTTTATGCATATAGACTAATTTTTAATATTCTATTCAATGAACAATAATTTGTATACCGCTTTTCTTATCAATGGAATGTAAAACTTTTAATTTTTTTTTTTTCCGATTGTTACTCCTTCTATAATATCTAATTATTTAGTACTTTCTTTTACATAATTAAATATTGTAATATACTTACAGTAAAAGGTATATAACAGGGATGGCACACAAACAATTAAAATACTAATATATAATAAATAAAAATATGTTGAACATACATTTTATTGAATACAATACATATATTTTTCACGATGGGAAAAGAAAAAAGTAATTTTTGGCATGTAGTGTTCAAAAGGTTTACCATCCTTGGTATGTATGTTTCTAGTCTATTTCACTTATACAATGATCAATTTCATAATTTTAACATAATATAAAAAAGACTTGTTTTTCCCATACGACAACCGTTTTAAGTATGGGTACTGGGTAGCTTATTTTATTTTTATTTATTATTAAAGTGTACAAAATATTAATGAATATTTTATATTTCATAATCACGTCACAGCAGGTATCGAAGACGAGTCACAACAATATTAATAAACCAGTCACTAATTGACACTTGACAATACTACCTATATTGTGTAATATATGACATAACGTCACTGGCTAAATGAAGCACATTCATAGCAACAATAATAATAATACTATATTATTATGTTTTATTGTATAATGTACATTATAATATATAGGCGCCGACTGCATGGGTGTTCGGGGGCCGCAGACCCCAGCATTGAAAAGATTGAGATTTGAATTAATTTATGAGGAGACGGTTAAAAATATATTATGCATAAGTAGTCTACTTACTGCGTCTCTACTCTTAACCACTCACATATATTTAAATTATTTTGAAGGGAAAAAGTTAAGGATAATGATTAGTAAATTCGGCCCCCATTGGCATTTACAAAACCTGGTGTCTATGTTATAATATCTGATACAGGATACCGGCCGGCGAAGATACGCGACTTTGCCGAGATCCCTCGTCTGACAAAAGTACATTAAACTATGCACAACAAAACTGATGCGCCGAACGGGCAACGGCCGATATATAGTTTAGGGAAATGTGAATTAGTAATTACTAATTACACACCAAGATGAATGGTGAATAGTCTAGCGTGGCTGTACAAAATGTTAGCACTAAAACGATATAATACGGTCGAGAGTGTACCTACTAATTAGGCAGGGAATACACAGCCATTATTTTACGGCGCGATACTCGTGTGTTGTGCTTTATTATTATAATTTTAATGTATTTTAACAAAAGGCGCCGTAAAATTACATCGCGATAACAGTCGAGTGCACCTTCACTGGACCGCGCGGTAAAAATGTCGCCAGTGTGTTCCAGGCGTTCCAGCCTTTGAGTAGGTACCGTATTCGGTGTATTCATTCATAAGCATCATTATAGGAAAAATTTTAAGAAAAACAAAAAATTGTTTTTAAAGAACTTGGCATCAGATTCTGCTTAGTGCCTTTCAAAATTTAGCGCTCTAGGCAATTGCCTATACTGCCTATACCCACGTTAATCCGGCCCTGATTATACTTGCCTGACTGCAATAATGAAAATTGCATGTAGATAGTATATAAGTATGTTATAGCCTCGGGTATAAGGATAATATAAAACTTCGGTTAAACTCCATACACTATACAGCACCTAGGTATCATCAAAGAACAAACATTAATTCAAGGCAGGATTTACGGTGAGGCCCTGGCCTAGGGCGGCAAATTTTGGAAAAAAAATCGTATAAATATTTGCTACATTTTTTGTTCTTGGGGTAGGTTGCGGTATTTTTAAAATGGCTGCAGTGCTGCACCTGTTCTAAATCCGGGACTAATCATTATTGTCTATTGACTAAATATTGTGTTGTTTTACGCCATCTACGCATAAATATAGTCAAATTGTTTATGCAGTGTGTCGGACAAGCCAGACAACCATCATGTAGTAATTGTAAATACTAAATCGTTATAACTATTTTTCCTTTATCATGCAGGACTATTTTTTAAACATATTAAATTATAATTATAAATTTGATTTTTAAATAAAATCAATATTTCAAAATGAATAATAATACCGAAAATACCGATTTAATTTACTATATAAGGATATGCTAGGTGTACCTACTGCAGTGGCCAGTTACGTTTCAGGATATCTTAAATTATTAGAAAATAAATAATTTGTTAAGATTCCTGTTTTTTTTTCTATATTAATTCGTAATTAATAATAAATAAGAGTTGACAAAACAGTTGACCAACTAATCAAATTATACTATAAATATATATTTTATATATTGCAATTATAATAATGGTTATATAATATTCATTAATTTAAATAACTGTTAATAATATAATATATTTATATATTTTTTATAATAGGCAATCAATAATACATTTTTTTTTCAAATTATAGAGGTACTAGTGGTACTACCATACTAATTGGTAGTTAGTTGGATATATTTTTTAGAAATTGCAATAAATTAATACGTTTTTCCCCAAATATAGTTTTTTCTTAAAGTAATTCAATGATTGTCAGGCGTCAGCAATAGGTATATGCTATATATTAATATATTGTTTTAAATATTAGTCAACAATAAAAAAATTTTAAAATAATTATCTATAATTTTTTTTTATTGTTATTATTACCTTCTAGTAATAACAATTATAGCTCAACAATAATTATACAACAAAAGTAAATTATCTGTAATAAAAAATAAACATTTTTATTTCAAATAATAATCAATCAATCACACTTATTTTTTAAAAACAACCTATCATAGTTAAATATAACTATTTTTATGTATTCACATAGCCACATAGGTAGGTAACGCAATAATTTTGTTTGTATAATTATTTATTGCTTTTAAAAGATTTTTTATCCCTATTTTTTTACTTGTGAATTCTTTGAATGATGCATTGAAGTGATTAAGTGAGCGTCAAACAACTCTGTTGTGTCTATCTGTTAATTGCCATTACGTAGTTACGATCAATTTAATATTATATAAGTAATCGAACTACGAGTGAAGTAAACTGTTTCGCGCATCTGACTGAAAATATCTACCTACCGATTAATGATTAATATAATCACCTGTCAAATAAATGAAATAGGTGGAGAATGCTCAATGCTGACGAAAGTAATTTTTGAAGGGACAAGATTATTTAAATACTTAAAATCTTATTTTGATTTTCGTGGCAATCAGTCAGTGACCAGTGACCACGGTCATGATCGATCTTAATTTGATAAGAACCGGACCCAATGTCAATATTTTACGTTCAGGTGAAATGGTCACACTGAAAACTAACCTAAAATTATCAACCGTTCGTATCGTCGTCAAACCTAAACAGTACGTTTGTACTCCACTATTTCCATTTATGTGTTAGTTCTTTTTGTACTCCCGTCTTTTTTTCGAGTAAGTGTTTGCATGTTTATCCGTTTCCATCCATATATTTAATGTTATATTTCTCATAAAAATATTTTATTTCGATTTATATTTCTACGCTAAATGTATATTTATCATAATTATTGGTATTAATTCAATTTTTATTTTTTTTTGATAGACCCAACCATGGGTAGGTACGCTAAAGAACCGAAAAATCCAACCAAGTCCTGTAAGGCAAGGGGCTCCAATTTAAGAGTTCACTTCAAGGTAAAATTGAACATTTGTTTAAGTAAACTCGCCGTAATTTCGCTGTATTACATTGTTTTTTTTTTTTGTTTCAGAACACGAGAGAGACAGCTAAGACTATCAAGAAGATGCCTCTCCGTCGTGCCGTACAATACTTGAAGAATGTTAAGGACAAGAAAGAATGTGTACCTTTCAGGAGGTTCAATGGTGGTGTTGGTCGTTGTGCTCAAGTATGAAATAATAAACTATACTGTAATTCAAATGGTATAACTTTAATTCTATCTCACAATTATTTGCAGGCCAAACAGTGGGGCATGACTCAGGGTCGCTGGCCAGAGAAGTCTGCGGAGTTCTTGTTACAGCTCTTGAGAAATGCTGAATCTAATGCAGACATTAAAGGTTTGGATGTAGATCGTCTGTTTGTTGAACACATTCAAATAAACCGTGCTCCTTGTCTGAGGAGACGTACTTACAGAGCCCACGGCCGTATTAACCGTAAGTTGAATTAAATTTTCTTTGTTGGGTTTAATATTACATAGAATTGCAACATTAGTCTGAATGGTCTATGTTATTAAACATAAGTACTATAATTTAGAAGTTTTTAATCGGCAATACAATTTTATGGTTTAATATTTTTCCAAAAGTATATCAACTTCTGTGTTATGATTGTGGTTATAACAATAATGTTATTTTTAGGTATTCATAATATAGTAATGATTTTGCAAACATTAAATTTAACCACTTTGTGCTTTTACATCTACTGTCATACCTAACCACATTTAGTTGATCAATAATTTATAATATCTTTAACATTATTAATGATATTATTATTTAAAATCTGAATTAAGTGATGAATGTATTGATTTAACAAAGATGTATTTTTTCTTGTTATCAATGATGACATCCTACCAACATTTAAGTTCTTAAAAATATTTCAACTTTAGGGGTGGTTTCTGGTAGTGAATTTTTTCTAGTTGATACTTTTTGGAGAGGATTCTAGTCTATTTCTTTTTAATTGGGAAGAATCATAAAAATAAGAGAAAACATGAATTATGTTTTGCTAGGTGTTGGCACAATTTATTTCTATATTTTATTATAATTCAAAAAAGAATAATTATTGTAGAAACTTAAAAATTCACTAATTGTTGATTATATTATTATTTTCTATAAATAAAATTTTAATGAAAAACATATTTCAAGTTCTAAATCTTTTGAGTTATTATACCATGTGTTAAACAATATTCTGTACCAACATGTGTTTTAAAATGTACATAACTCGCCTTCAAATTAAAATATTAAAATAAATTATTAGTTTGATATTTCAATCCATTTCTAAAGTTAGAGGATTATCTATTAAGATTTATTTTTTAAATTTTGTGGTTGTTTAATTCATTTAAAAACCAAAAGAAAAATAGATCTTCTTATCGCCAAAGTTTTCAAACAAGTGAGGTACTTTGAAATTTGAAGTCTTTGGTAATCAACATCCAGGTTGATGAGCAAAAAAAAAAAAAAAAACGTCTAAAGTATAATTATTTATTACTTTCATAACAATAATAATAATCTAAATATTGATATTATTATAGTACACGAGGATAAGTGAAAAAAAATTGAATTTATTAATAGGATAGGTGGCATTGGTTTTCTGCAAGTTCCACATTATCCGATTATTTATTACGTGATAGATCGATAATGGTAAAATTAATTTTTCTACCCGATCGACCTATAAAGATTAAAGAACAACTGTTAGGCAACTCTTGAGGTGTTAGAGTCCAGTAATTCAAAACCATTTTTGATTCATGTCACTTTCAACAACTAGAATCAAACATTGTATTACTCTAACATCAAAATATTAAACAATCTTAGCTTTATATTTAAAAATTATTCTATTATCAAAAAAAAAATAAAAATACAGTACACAGAAAAAAACGTTGATATATGGTTTTTTATCTGCAAAAATTTATTTTTTTTAAAATTTTTTTTTCTTTTCCTGTTGATGTTTCGTGTCACCCCTAAGCTGGGTCCATGTCACCCCCGTTGAGAATTACTGAGTTAGACAAACAACACATTTAATTGCAAAATCTTCTAAAAAAATCACAAGCTGCCTTTTGGTTATTTTATAATTTTTCATAAATTGATTGTTTAAAGTTAATTAAAATATTAGTAACTATTTGTATTTGATATCCTGATGTTGATTGGTTGATTAAGTATTTTTTTTTTTTTTTTTTAGCGTATATGAGCTCACCTTGTCACATTGAAGTTATTCTTGCTGAAAAGCAGAAGTTTGTTGCTAAAGTTCCCAAGGATGAGGCTGAGAAGAAGAAAGTATCCAAAAAGAAGTTAGCAAGACAAAAGGAAAAGTTGATGCATGAATAGTTTGGTGTAATGAATGACAAATATAAAACATTGAAAATATTTATTTTTTTTTTTCTTGATAAAATGAGAATCAACGCATTCCCTTCTATGTTTAAGTAATTTCCTTACTTTCTTAATGCTATATAAATATTTTTAAATTTGAGAAAATTTTTTAAAATAGTGATGTTCTTTATCATATATAACTTGAAAAAATTGAGAAAGATAAAAGCTTTATTTTGAATATCTTTAATAGTTAATAACATAATCTCCTCGTTAAAATTTTAAGTTGAATAGTAAAAAGTTGCTAACAGAATTTAACAAGTTTTCTTTAAATTATGGTTTTTTAATATCTTATTTGATACCCAGCAGAAATGCATAATTAATTATGAAAATAATCGGGTAAAATTTGGTGTAGTGATGTGTTGAATACATGTTGAACATGAGTTATTACTGATTTCAAAATTTACTCGGCAGATATTTAATTTGGCCTTAGCATCTTAGTGAGATCCAGTAATCTGTTGAAGATTTTTAATTTAAAAATAAGTACATTGGTAATAGTTATCATCTATGGCTGTTTTTACAATGTCCGGTTAAGAATAACCGGTAGAATTATGTCAATTAACACATGATAAATTCTTCTGGTTAGTGTTATCAGGCACTAACCGAACATTGTAAGAACCGGCCCTAAGAGTGAAAAATAGTTATCTGTGAGTTCAATATATTTTGTATACTATGTTATAGTAATAATTAATAACAAATAGAACTATGTTTATAAATATAAATAATAATAATTTTTAGTTTTTTTACAATTTGTTTATTAAAACATTTTCATTATGTAATATTAATTTCAAATGTTTGTTTTAAAGTAATATGTGGAATAGGTAGTTAAAGTGATTTAATAGTTCACACATGATGTCTTTCAATAGTGTAGTTTAACCGAATGTTTTTGCATTGCTGATAGGACTGATGTACTGATGTGAAAGTTAAGATATTCAATGATTTTAAAATACCAAGTTTTAATCACTAGTTACAAAATGTATTGGGGTAATACTTTGAACTCACAGAAAATTAGTATAAAATGAAAAGTGGGTAAGTAAGTTATTGCTTTACCATATTATATTATCTACAGTAAATTTGGAATATACCGTGTCAATGAATTTTTACTGAGTTTAAATGTATTAAGTAGATCATAGTGATGGCATGTACAATTTATATTTTGCAATAAATCATTGCATCCGAAAAACATATCTGAACGTAGACAGGCTGTCAGTCTATTATTATTTTTCAAGTATATTTTATTATAATATTAAATTTATAACGAAATCACAGTAATTTAATTTAAGTACCTATTATTAGTTATAAATGGTTAAACTATATAAAAAGACAAGTCTTAATATTTTGTAAATATGCGTTAAGTAAAGTTTAATTTACACTTTAATTTCTAAACTTATCACTGAAACTTGTGAAAATTGGTGGATTAATTTTTGACTATAAGCTAGAAACTGTATGTCCGCATGTGGGCATATTAACTAATTCCAATTCTATATAAAAACAAAAAATATTTGATTTTTGTGAGTCAAAATGAAATTGTGTCGCGTGTCACCAGTTCGCCACCCTAAGTTTAAAAATGATGCAAATTACACTACCTACCTAAGTCCTCTAAATATGTGATAAAATGTAATGCTAATATTATTAGTTCAATAGGTACTATTGAATCAATAGTTTCCATGTCTATAACCTTAGAGCCTGCAAACTGCACTCATTCATTTATACATCATATAGATAAGATTGATCATAATTCATAATAATGAAATATAATTATACTTAGTAATATCTTCCGCATTAGTAATTTTACAAATAGTAAAATAAATTTCTATGGTAGCGGTATATTATAGTAGGTATGACGGACCTGACAGATTATAATCGTCTAGAACCAAGGACGATAGGGCTATTTTATGTTATTGGGAATTAAATGTAAAGACCCAAATTTTTTTTTATTATTATGCTACTATAGTAATAATAAAAAATTGAATTAATAAGAAATATAAAAACCCAGAATTCGGACTAAATGTTTAAATTATTATTGTTTTCGTTATCGGCTTGTTTATTAAATGCATCAATATAGATATTATATATATAGGTATAGATTGTCGTTCTAAATATTAAAGCCTGTAGTAACTAGTAGTGCAGTAGGTACCCATCGCGGTTTAAGATAAAATAGTCTATCTTAAACCGTGGTACCCATACGGTTAGTATGCCTTTAACATCGATATCGACCATTTAAAAATTTAAGATTTAGTGTAGTAATTTGAAACCTCTTGTATGAAGTAGGTATGCACTGATCACTTCAGTGGATGTAGAGAGTTCGTTTTTTAATGTTAAATATTCTGTCGGACAATACTAAAATAGAGTCAGTTTCACTATTGCAAATCAAGGGAAATACACGGTAATTAATTTTTAAAATTTTTTCATTTTTATAACTATCTAGTTAATGTTAATTTTTGATCATGCTGTTTTTTTTTAAAATAAATAGGTATACTTCTTTTTTTCTTTTTTAAATAAATCGTGTGCTTTTTTAGTTGCTTATTATGCTTTAAAATCCAAGCCCTATTAAAAAATAATAACATTTAAAACATAAAATACCGTGTTTTAACTAGGGGCCCCTAATTTGGTACAGGCAGGGGCCCACCTGGAAAATCCCGATTTTCCGATAGGTCTATGCCTATCTACCCCTGCAGACTAGAAACCCAATCTTTTTTCGTACCTATACAATTTAATTCAAATTTAAAAATATAGTACCTTTTAACCTTTAAGGTAATGTGGTACACTTGTCTCCTACCCCAATCCATAAAATATCACCGAATATTGATAAAAACATACTAATAAAACTATTAATAGATTTTTCGAGCCTTCGAGGCATACCGGTTAAAAACTTGTACTAAATATTGCAGTTACTTACTGAATGACGAAGTGCACTCGGGTACTCGACTCCTATAACACTGATGTCTGTTTTATAGCAAAGCATTTATCTATTTCCCTCCTCTCCACAATTATTAAAAAAATAGTGTAGCTAGAATTTCTTTATTTTTGACTCACTGCAGAGTATTAATTAGATTCACTTTTCTACGAAAATATAATGAAATTGAAGAGTTTAAAAAAAAAAAGATGGGGATTGACAAAAAATAAATATATTAATAAAACTTAAAATCAATACATTTATAATAAATATAAAATTTAAAGTATTTTCTATTGCACCTATAGGTAAAGTGATAGTTCTTAAAAATCATAGTTTATTATTATTTTTTAAATAAAAAAAATGTTTAAACATATTATTAATTTACTTTATGCACAATTCGTCAGTGATCAACACGATAATATAACAACATATTTATCCAGTATAATGTACCTTTAAAACAAAACGAATGAAACAATTATGATTTTGTGTCGGCAGTATTATTTGTCATAACATTGTTTTGGTATAAAATTAATCTGAACTTAAAATATAATTGAATAATTAAGATCTCATTATAAGCGTGAGATATTCTACGAAACATAATAATCAATTTATTTACGAGAGAATTTAAATAATAACTTATTATTGAGTCAGAAGTCGGCTACATACATTTGTATTATATTTATTACTTTATTATTTGTTCTTTATAATATATTTTACTTTGAATATCAATTATTTAATTCGTGTTTCATTTTATAATTTTCATAAATACCTATATGTAAAGATATTCAAGTAGGTACATTTGTCATATCATAGGATCAGTGATTTTTAACTTTTAAGATGTATTAAGATCCGTATACTACGTAGTACGTTTGTACCTATGCTATATTAATTGCTAAAATTTTTTCAATATAAAAATAATCGTTTATACTTTATTTTATCCAACAAGAAACACGTTGATTCTACGTATCCTTATATTCGACTTCTTGTTGTTATCGAGACTAGTTCAAGGCAGGGTGTGACTTGGAAATTCGAAGAAAAAGTGTTTTTTGTCGGGCATTCTCGCTGAATAAAGTATATAGTTCAATAGTTTTTACACAATGCCATATGCCATATGTATACCTTGGTAGTCCTTAAAAAATATCTAATAACAACATTGTTACTGGGAAGTCGGAACTGCTATTTTAAAATTTAATAATTTAAAATTGGTTTGGCAACAACAATAGTTGTACAACCGTAGGTACTGGATTAAAACAAAAATAGAGTATCACATTTTTCTTATTTAATTTGTACCTAATATAATATGTTTTTTAATCACCAACATTATCAAATTCACAATATACAATATATCTATGGATAGAAATAAACAATTATTAAATACATTTTTTAAATTTTCATAGTAATTTCCCTAAATTAAAAAAAATACTACCGGACATTTAAACACTTTTTGAAGACCTTTTTTTGTTTCATAATAGTTTTTGTTCAATCGATAATTAATATGTATTATAATAATATATCCTCACGTAGTCACACACTCAAACAAATGTATCTCAGTATGAAATAAGCTATTGAATGAAGAATTACATTTTATTGAATACTTTTACGTACCTACCTATTTTTTGTTTAATAAATAATATTAAGCCCGTATTATGATAGTCTTGTAATCTTGTTTATTACGCTTATAAAATAAAAAAAAAGTATTTAAAAATATTCAAAAAGTAACCAATAATAAATAATTATAAATGGTTTTATGCATTTTTAAGAATAGTAAAAAAAATCTATTATTTATTAAAATTGCAAAAGTGGCTCTTATTCAGTCAATTTTGAATTTAGAACCATAGTTGATGCATAAAAATTATTTTAAAAGATAGGCCTACCGACATGGGAGGATAGGGCTATTTTATGTTACTGAGAATTAAATTTAAGGTTTTCGCTCGGAAATGCATTTATAAAGCAAGTGAATATTCTTATTCTCATATTAACTTAAGTTTTTGTATTAGACAGTATTTTCACTTCCTTATCAGTTACCACGATCATACTAATAAAATATTCGATATTATGACATCATTATTATAATAAAAATTAACGATAATATAGATAATATTATATTATTATTATATTAATTATCCATAATATACATAGTATACTATAATTTCATGTATTATTAACGTAATAGCATAAGTATTTATTTCATTATTAATTATATACCAACTACCAATAAAATAAACTGTTTCCAAATTGTATGTAGTTCGATATTATAATTATTAATAAGTAGGGTTTGAATTTTAAATCAAACGCATATATTTTTATATATATGAGATAGAAATCTAATTTTTATGTATAAATTCGTTTCACGTTATTCTGATTCCAAATAAAATGATTTATTATTTTTGTTTTTTTCGGCTATTTTAAATTATAAGCTTTTTTTTTTTTTGCTTTTTCAGTTATTCCAGCTGTAGAAAAATTGTATATGTTTATTATGCTACTACAGTAATAATAAAAAACTGTATTAATAAGAAACGTAAAAACTCCGAATGCGGACTAAATGTTTAAATTAGATTATTATTGTTTTCGTTATCGGCTTGTTTATTAAATGTATTAAAGGTAGGTACAGAATACTAGATTTTCGATTTAAATATAGCTTGCGCCTCGTAATATAACTAACCTACCTATGCGGCCAGTATGCCTTTAAGCATTTTTTTTTTAGAATTTTAGGGGCGGTGTTGTTTATAAATAAAAATATATAAATTATAAAAGGGTGGCAAACTATAGGTATAAATGGCACAGGGCAGCGAAAAACCTAGCGTCGCCAATGATGCAGAGAGATCGTATTCTATGTTAAATATTCTATCGAACAATAGAGTCAGTTTCACTACTGCAAATAAAGGGAAATACACGGTAGTTATTTCTTTTTTAATTTAAATTAATTTTTTAAAATTTTTAAAACTAGTTCATGTTAATTTTTGGTGATGCTTTCCAACGCCCTCCATGGATCGAATTTGAACTCATATTGGCACTCGCGCCTGTGAATGTAAAGTTTATAGTCTATGTGAGATGTGACTATGTTTATAACACACTGAACCGTTAAATGTGTGGTAGAAAGAAAATATATTTTATTGGACGAATACGCTGTATAAAGTAGGTGAGTATTGTAATTATGTAAAAAAAATTGATTTTAGTTTATACTAAATATAATGTAAAATTAATTTTAAAATATCATGTTTTTACTTATTATAGTTCTTAATTATAATTCATAAATGTACCTAAGTTTTTAATTTTTCAGGTTTAGTTTTAGACTTTTAGTATAATTAAAAAAAAACGTTCACTATACATTTTCACTGTCATTTTTTTGTTATAAAAACATGTGATTAATACATGTTATTATAATATAGAATATAGATATTTTGTCACCAGGACTTGGATTAAAAATAAATTATTCATTGTAGTATTTAAAAATGTTGTGATCAACAGTTTCGAAATTTTTAACGTGAGATAGGTACTAACCTAACTATTTGTCAGGGGCGTCTTCAGATCAATTCCATGGGGGGGTATAATGTTACGTATCACTTTGGCAAACAAAAACTTAAACCTATAATATGTTGGATGTAATTTCAACTTATACAGTTATACGACCTATTAGCTGTGAAGATGCAGTAAAATAGTGCTTAAAATTTAAAAGTAAAATATAATAACAATAGTACCTAATAGAAAAAAATATATTACGCAACATAAACAAAACGCATTTACGCAAAATCATTTTTTCTGTGTTTTTAAGTAATCTTAGAGTTAACTCATTACAAAAGAGATAGATAATAATATTTTTGAAGGAATGACATATCGATTTTATATTTTATTGTTATTTGACTTTGTATTTGACTTTCAAATAAACAAAATAATGTAAATTTAAACGATGTTTAAATTGTTTTGAGACCACAAATCGATATGTCATTCTCTCAAAAATTTTATTCTCTATTTTTTTTTTTGTAATGGGTGTTTTTATTCTAAGATTATTTAAAATCATAGAAAAAATGATTTTGCGTAAATGCGTTTTGTTTATGTTGCGTGTGGACCAGAGAGAAAACAAATAGATAGTGCGCTGACATCCTCTTAAAAGTGCTAATCTAGTCAGCCTCTACTCGCTCATTCTGCTTCTTAATCAACTTTTTAATATAATAAATCTAATAAACAATACACCAAAGCAATAATAACTAATAAGCATAAAGCATACGCGTACGCATAAGTAATAAGCAGTAATAAATTAATTTACTTAAATACTTTAATATTTAAGTTTATAAATAAAATAAATGCTTTTAAATGAATAATTGATTTTTTGTAATCAATATTAAAGTATAGTATGTAATGAAAGAGAAGTAAAGCTGTTAGACATTTTTAGTATATTTAACTTAATTTTTCCATAGTCCAAACTGCAACTCGGATTTCTTTTAATCTGATAAAACAATTACTTCCTTATATATGTTTTTTTAAAAAAACTATTTTGATACATCAGGATCATATATTAATTTACCTATACACTCTGAACTGTTATACACTGAATCACCTGAGTTTAAGATTTTAGAATAAAAGCTACCTTGTATCCACTAGTAAATTTTTTTTGATAGAGAGCTCCTTTCAACGTCTACCGAAGTGATAGATGAATATTTAATGAACACCAAATCAATTACTAGTATATCATCAGGAATTTCAAGTTTGAAATAGTTGATATAAAATAGTTTTATATCATATTTCAAATTTTTATTGTAATTGCAAAATATTATAGGGCTCCATTGCCAAAATACGAAAGGGGGTCCACTGGGAAATGCCCGGTTTCCCGGTAGGCCATCCGCCCATGGGGGGCGATCGCCCCCTTCGCCCCCCTCAGGGACGCGTCTGCTATTTTGCCGTTTAAACAACGTATTCTTATCTTCCACTTATCGTTATAAAATATTTATATGTAATACATAGGTATTTTAGATTCTAAGTAAGCAATGAATTTATTGATTTTACAATGGTTATTTTTTTTTAATAAAAAAACTATAATTTTACATTGTGAATTGTTAAGGGGATGAAATTTTTTTAAACGTTGGTGTTTATAATACGAAATTTGAACGAATAGTTTTTGGGTTATATTAAACTTAGAATAGGTAGTTACTGTATTAAGACGATGGCAATAAAGGTAATAAACTTTTATTAAATTATAAATTAATATAACAGTAACAGAAAGATGTGAATGGTATAAACATAGCATAAAACAAATTTGAATATTTTGAAAATTTTACTGTGTAAGTATAGATAAAAATAATTGAAGTAATAGTGGAATGTTTCAAGTATCTATTATTTATATTTTTTAAATAATAATAAAATAACAAAAATTGTTTTTTCCATAATTGTTAACTAATTGATTAGTACACTTCTTGTTATCGTGTTCATCGTGTACTCGTATCCATGGAAAGGTTAGAAACGGCACGTGCCGTTCCCTGAATCTCGGTATATGCGTCTATACCAGGATAAATATCGCGAACTAATTTTACCAACACTGGTGCTAGAATGGTTCAAACTCGAAACTGCCCTTATCAGGGTCTTCTTCACCAGTAAGAAGTACATAAGTACATTCATTTAATTGTTACACTTACACAAAATGTTTCATGGGATTTGACAGTTATTATTTAAATCAGTGATTCCTATAATATTAGTGGTCCGAATGCGGACTCATCTTTAGTGGCGTCAAAATTTTTTTTCCAGTTTCACCAATTATCGAGTTTGAAAAAAGTTTATAACTAGTAAAATTAAAGAATATTAACATTTTTAAGCGTGAAATTAAGTAGTGATTATAAGTTTTCAAAATAAATTCGTGACTTGAGTTGAGTTAAGAG
The DNA here is from genome assembly GCA_009835225.1 of Aphis craccivora. Classification (NCBI taxonomy): domain Eukaryota; kingdom Metazoa; phylum Arthropoda; class Insecta; order Hemiptera; family Aphididae; genus Aphis; species Aphis craccivora. The sequence goes on along the minus strand of VUJU01000284.1, from coordinate 1,017 downwards.
CCTAATTTTATTTGGACGGATATCGCTAAAAATCTTCCAAATACACCCTGTATAATGTATATTGTATAAATGTCTTTTATAATATACACATAGATACGTGCGGTGTGGTTTATGAAATGTATTCCGAAATCACCGCGTATAGCTGGAAAGGGTGGTGGTAATGGGGGCGAGGGGTTGGTGCGATTTACTTTGCCTTGCGGCTTGCAGAGTAAGTACGCACACATTATATATATATATATATAGAGTGTCGGGGTGACGGTGTCGACGCTGTATTTAAGGACCACCCGCCAAAGGGTCGGCCGGGCAGGACCGCGCGTGGCAAATCGCTCCGGCCTCAGCCATTGGCCCGAGTCCGGGCTCGGGAAAAGGCCCGCCCAGGGACGCTGCCGGCACCAAAGCTTTTAGACGAATGCGTCGATGGTGTAATCAACCCTCGGCCTGCACTCGCACTGCACCAGAGTATGTGACGCGCGCGTGACGAAGACGACTGCTGCATACGATCGACGGAAGTCTTGAATAAAAGTCGCCGTCTATATTACGCGTACCACAAAGAATACGTTTAGGTAAGTACCTATAATAATACCTATATATTGGCTATATCACCTATTCGTGGTCTAAGTTAAAATTATTATTTTAACTGTCCATAGAAAAAATTTCCGGTGTTAATAAATGATTGTAAATTGATAACTATATCACCTATTTTTTTAAACTCAATATCATACAACCCACAACCACTGATACACGTATATCACGTATATTCCTAAAACATCCCCTACGTTAACGTATTGTTGACAGAAATCAGTGAATTAGTTGTTATTGATTTTAAATCTAAATGTAAGAATGATACTTTAAATACTCAAATTGTTCATACATTAACCGGGCGTTGTACTAGATTGCCTGGGCAATCTATCCTGCCCAGATTCAAGTAGGCAAAGTGAATTAAATACAGTGCGCTGCACACATTTTAACATTTATATCAAATTGCATTTTTATTTTACACTTAACAATATCACTACG